>PVHX01004717.1:0-121614 GCA_004024805.1 Geosciurus inauris
AAAAAAAAAAAAAAAAAAAAAAAAAAAAAAAAAAAAAAAAAAAAAAAAAAAAAAAAAAAAAAAAAAAAAAAAAAAAAAAAAAAAAAAAAAAAAAAAAAGCAAGAGAGAGAGAGAGAGAGAGAGAGAGAGAGAAAGAAAGAAAGAAAGAAAGAAAGAAAGAAAGAAAGAAAGAAAGAAAAAGAAAGAGAAAGAAAGAAGGAAAGAAGGAAGGAAAGAGACTTACATACTTCCAAGATACCATAGTGGGACAAGCATGGGATAAAAATTTCTATTCCAAGAGAGAAATTGGGCAATATAAAAGGTAGAATTAACCAGTGCAATACCAAAACCCAGCAGGACAGTTGCAAATCCTGAGTCTCTATATCCAGCACCTGTGGCACACTATGGTGGGATATGGGCTTCCAAAATTTTGGACAGTACTACCCCTACAGCTTTGCTGGTTATATCCCACATGGCCTCTTTCTTGGGCTGACTTTGCCTATTGCCTTCAGCTTCCCATGGCAGGTTTTGCACACCACTGGCACTCCTGTCTTTCTGGGGTCTCCACTGCAGCTTCAGTTTCATTCTCATAGAATTTCCCTGCCAGGGACTACTTGTGGGGACTGAAATTCTGCCTCATCTTCTAAACCTTCCTCTGATATCTTACTGGAAGCCACCATGACTCTCATAACTCTTGCATTGAGCATGCTTGTAAAAACAGCATCACATGGATGACACCAACATCTGCCACTAGATATAGCTGTACCTGGACCCACTTGAATCACAGCTACAATGGCCTCTGAGTGAGCTGAACATAGGGAAACAATCCCAGGGGAAAAAAATCCCTTAGGCAGTCTTAGGTGAATAGGACACTCCAGGGCTCTTTTCTCAGACATAGCTCTTTGAAACAAATTTTCATTTCTACTTCTATCAGCCTGTGGTGGGTGCATCAGCCTTGCAGATTCTTGACACACCTTCCAGTCATTTTTCTTACTGTGCCACTGCAAAGCACATGCCTTCTTTTTACTGTGCTAATAATCATACCCTCTTCAGCCACACATTCATGCATGCTCCTCTTTTGACCAATCTGCAAACTTTCAAATATTTCCACTTGAATACTTTTGCTCCTGATTATCATTGTAAATTTCGCTAGAAGCAGCTAGTAATACACTGAGTGCTTTGCTGACTTTAAATTTTCCCTCCCAGATAAAGTAGACCATCTCTTTAAGTTTGACCTCCCACAAAGTCTCAGGGCATAGAAAAAATACAATATTTTTTTTGTCGTCATGGTGTAACAAATATAGAATCTAACCCAATTCCCAAGACTCCATATTTCCATTGAAACCATGAGCTTGTACTGTTCACATCCCTATCACCATTCTTATCCTCTGAGCCCCCATCAGAATTGCCTATTAAGCTCTGCTTATAGTGATCTAGGCTTAATTCTAGCCACTTCTCCAAATTCTTCTAAAATTCACCCATATACCAATTCCAAAAGCACCTTCACTTGATCAGATATAGTCCCAGAAGCAGCCCCATTTTTTAGTACCAATTTTCTGTGCTACTTTATTTTTATCACTGAAATAAAAATAAGTGAGAAAATCAACTTATAATAGAAAAGAGTTATTTTGGCTCACAATTTTGGAGATTCCAGTCCATGATTAGTTGAATAGGAGGCAGAAAAGAGAAAGTGGAATAAACCAGGGTCCCTTAATCCTCTTCTAGAGTACATACTCAACATCCTCAAGATCTTTCATTGGGTCCTTCCTCTCAAAGAGTCTACTACCTGCCAATTGCCCCACACTGGGAACCAAACTTTTAGACACAAGACTCTAGGGGAACATTCACGATCAAACTATAGCTGCTTCTTTCTAAATATCCATCTTCTTTGAAGTTAATGTCCTTTCTTATTGTTCCTATTTCTATTTTTTATCCCTTTTATCTAATACTACAATTTTTCCTAATTCCACAAATATATGAGACCTATAGACCTTGTCACCCTGGACCAGGACCTTGTCTTTCCTTGGCTGACTCAGATTCCATGGTGCATCACCATAATCATTCATTTGCCTGGACCTCTTCTCCCTTACTGCTCTCCTTCTTTATCAGACTGATTTTGAAAAATTCTAGTCCTGACTGAACCCAACTCTCTACATTTTTGGTGACAGTTACTGAGCAGCTACATGTGGCCGGAAAAATGGTATCAAAAACCTCAGTGGGCTTTAAGCCCTCCAGGGCAATCTTATTGTTCTTCTACAAACAGCTTTCTCTCATTCGGCCAGATTGTGATTTCATACTGTCCTGTCTCCCTTCAAACACCCACAACTTCTCTTTGCCTTACTCTTTGATGATTCTTTTGCTTCTTTAGGTAAAAATAGAAGCAGAAAAAGAGAATTTTATCATACTCCCACTACCAAATCTAAAATCCTATGTGGTTTCCATGCTTTTATATGCAAAGATTATTTATTTCTCAGTCTTAATTACTCAACAGCATTTGAAAGAGTTGCTCAGTCTCACTTCCTTAAAATACTATCTTCTCCTGGCCTCTTGGACACGACTTTGTCTTTCTGCTTTTCTGATCATTACTCCTTTGCCTCCTTTGCTAGATCTCTCATTGACCCTTCTCTAACCCTCAGAGTGACCAGGACTCTACCCTCAGACTGTATTTTTTTCAGTTCATGCTCACTCATTAGGTGAATTCATCCATTCATGATTTTAAATGCCATCTATACACTATTTCTCCAATTTATATCTCTATTATGAAACGATTTCTGAATTGCAGCCTCATATATCTAAGTGTGTACTTGACGTTTCCACCTGGAGGCTTAGTAAATAGAGCTCAATTATCACACCTAGTACTGAACCCCTGCTTTCTTTCCTCTAGATCTGTTTCTCCCATATTTGTGTTCATCTTTATAAAATGACCATTTCATTTTTCATGGTGTTCAGATCCAAACTTCAAAGTCCTTGTTGACTACACATTTTCTCTTACACTTACTATACAACCTATCTTCAAATCCTTTGTTTCTACCTTCAAAAGAAACTCAGACCCTTCTCATAAAGCCTAAACTCTCTTTCTTGGACTGTAATAACCACTCCGTTACCTTCTCCGAGTCTCTTCTCTGAGCCTCCCTGAAGCTTATTTCCATGAACACCTGCATCTACAAGTGGAATCTTTGATTTTTCGTCTCCAGCCATGTGGGAGCTTGGATCAAGCATGTACACCAAGTCTCTGTCATTCAGACTATGGCTAGTTCTTAATATGCAAAGTTATTACCTCCTAGTAAACCTATCATAAGTTGAAAATATTTTAAGTAGAAAATACTTCTATCCTACAGAACAGCTTAGTGACACAATAATACACTAGAGTATTGGTTGTCTTATTCTCAAGGTTGCATGCTGATTTGGAGCCTGCATCTCATTGCCACTGCCAGCATTGGGAGAGGGCACCACAAATTGCTAGCTCAGGAAAATATCAAAATTCAAAATTCACAGTGTGATTTCCACCAAAGGTGTATCATTTTGTGCCATATTAAAGAAAAAATTTCTAAGTCAGGGTCTGTCTGTAGTAATATTAAGCATATTGTTTGCATCAGTTAAAGTGAATTTTATTCTTTCTTTTGCCTTTTCTTATGTTTATTAGTGCATTATAGTTACACATAATAGTAGGGTCGACATAATCATACATGCATGGCACATAATTTGCTCCATTTCAGTCCCTGTTACTTCCTCTTTCCCTCCCCTTCTCCCTCTTTGTTCTCCTTTCTTTCTTCCACTGGTCTTCCTTCTATTTATTTATTGTTTTTTACTTGGTTCTGTATAGATATACATAAACATCAAATTTACTGTGATACAGTCATGTATGTACATAGCACCATTTGATCAATTTCTTTCCACAGTTCTTTCCTTTTCCCATCTCTCCTGCTTCCTCTTCAATTCCCTTCTTCTTCTCCACTGATGTCTCTTGTATTTCCTGGGGATTTCCCCATTTCCCCCTTATTTTTGTCTAGTTTCTGCATATGAGAGAAAACATTTGACCCTGCGTCTAGTTTATTTCACTAAGCCTGATGTTAGCCATTTCCATCCATTTACCAGCCAATGCCATAATTTCATCCTTCTTTATGACAGAGTAAAACCCCCGTTGTGTATATATATACCACACTTTATTTATCCACTCATCTTTTGACGGGCACCTAATCATAGTGACATAAGTGTGTGATTAAAACCCCAAATATTATAGAGCGTTGCACTGACAATCTAAAGGCCATTTCTCACCCTTGAGCTACACCATCTCAAAGGCAGACATTCAAAAACATTTAAACTGCTTTTTTTTTTTTTTAGCAGTTCTTCTCTATAACCACAAACAACATGCATAGGTTATGTCCTGATTAGTTGATTTCATTTATCTGCAGAGTTCCTGCTATTTGGACAAGAATTTTGGTCTCTTATAAGTCAACTCTACTTATCTATCTCATAGGCCCTAAATGGTTTTATCATTAATTCTAGTTGAATGAAATATATAGTGCACACATGTTTATGGTTAGGTAAATATTTTTCACTGAAAAGCCAAACAAAGTTATTCTTATTCCACTTTCCTTTTTTTTAAAGCATTTTCTTTTTCCTTAGAGTTTTCATTATCTCTCATTTTTTTCTTACTATATTCTCAAATGTTCTATTTTTATTTTTCTTTGTTCTTTTCAGTTATACATGATTGTAGAATCTATTTTGATATAATTATACAAGCATGGAATATATCTTATTCTATTTAGGATCCCAGTCTTGTGGATGAACACGATATTGAGATTCACTGTGGTATGTTCATATATGTGTGTGTGTGTGTGTGTATATATATATATATATATATATATATATATATATATATACATACATAGGAATTTTATATCAGATGTATTTCACTTTCTTTCCTTTTCCTTTTCCCTCTCCCTCATTCTCTTTTGTGTAATCCACTGAACTTTTGCCCACCCCTCCAACCCCTGTTGTCTGTTAGCATCCACATAACAGAGAGAATATTCAAACTCTGGTTTGGGGGGATTGGTTTATTTCATTTAGAATAATTCTTTCAAACACAATGTCAAGAATTTTAGCATAATTGTCTCTTTTCTTTTTCCTATGCATCTCCCCGCTGGACTTCTCTCATCCTTCTTTTCTAAATTGAATAATATGATTTTGAGCAACAATATTTTTCTAAGGTTAAGTTTGATTACTTATAAAGATAGAACAAATCCTCTATATGCCATTTTTAATCATTTTGAAGAGTAAATGAGACCTACAAAAATCTTTTATCAACTCAAAAGTGCCCAAAGGCATTATGGTATTATTATTACTATGATTATTATTATCATTATCATTATTTAAATTACAATTCTTATGTTGAATTATGGGGTTAGTAATTATTAAGGTAATTATTATTACCTTTAAGGGGTATGCCCTTAAAAGGGATATTGGGACTTCTCTCTCTTTTGCTTCCTAGCCACGATGAGGTGAGTACCTTTTTCCAACACATATTCCCCACCATGATGTTCAACCTTGCCACAGGCCCAAAGTGACAGGTCCAAGCAACCATGGATTGCAACCTCTGAAACCATAAGCCAAAAATAAAGCTTTCCTCCCTTTAAGTTGTTTGATGTCAGATATGTTGTCACAGCAACAGAAAGTTAACTAACACATAAGGCATGTAGCTTTCTCACATTTCAATTTCCATAATATGCTATTATAGTAGTAGCTGTTTCATTTTTCTTTTCTTTTGGTACCAAAGATTGCATCCAGAGGCACTTAAACCACTGAGTCACATCCCCAGGCTCTTTTTTTTTTTTTAAAGACAGTCCCTCTAAGTTGCTTCCGTAAGTTGTTGAGGCTGACCTTGAATGTGTGGTTCTCCTTCCTCAGCCTCCTGAGCTGTTGGAATTACAGACTTGCACCACCATGCCCAGCAGCTGTTTTTAATTAGTCAGAGTAATGCTAGCTGCTGTAAGAAACTGGCTGGTGTTTCAGTAGTTGACCACAACTTCTTTTTTCCATATACAAAACACAGCCCAATATGGTTGTTCCAGGTTGGTGGTTTTTCTACCAAATTCATTCAGGTGTTTCCCACATTGTGGTTCTGCTGACTTTGTACAGTAGCATAAGAGAAATAGGAACCCAGAGAAGGTCTTGCATTGCCTGATACAGAGGTGATAGGTCTCATTTCCACTCATATCCAATAAGAGAAAAATAGTCACATGTCAATATAAAGGAAGGAGGAAGGCTGAGAAATAGTTTGTACCTGGATGGCAACTACTTTCCAGCAACCACCTTATATTACAAACGAAGAAAGATAAATTATGGTGGACAGCAATCAAGCTCTTTCTGCTATTTCACAAATATCTATGGGAATAATACATAATAATATACCTAAAACTATTTGAGAAACTCTAACCCATGATTACAACATCAGCTCCATCTGTGAGTATGCATGTATGTGTGTGCATCTGTATGTTAAGCATAAATATTTCATTATTATCTGACTAAATATCAACCACATATCTGACTAAATATCAACCATTGCAGGCACTGTGCTACATGTTAAACACACTGCTATAGAGGGGGAAATAGAAGTATTACCTGCCCCAGTAGTGCCCACATATTATGAGATACAATAAATTAGACTTAAGTGTGACTAGGTTTCTAAATATTTAGGAAACAATTTCTATTAACAATGTAAAACAAACCAACAAAAAGCCTATGCAAGGAAAATTATGGGAAATTCTGTAACAAACAAAGCAAGACATTTTTTTAGCATGACTTTTCATGCACTGTGAATGTCTAAAAGAAAACCAAAACCGCAGATTACTAAACTGACTTACTCACTTATACACACCCCAACTAAAACCTTCGAGAACATTGCCACTTGAAAATTTCATGGCTAGAACATTTTCTGTCAGTTTCATCATAGCAGTACCATGAATCAAAAACTAATAAATTTCATCTCTGAATATTGTTTTTGTTTTCCTTCTTTGATTTGGCTAGAATTTTGGATTTAAAAGAATTGATTTTCAGCTATCTCAAAAAAATGTTCTCATTTAGGACATGGTAGGAAATCAGAAAAAGCACCATCAGTTAATAGGGGGCAGTCAGATCCCAGACTGGGGACTGGAATATTTCCGTTTATTAGTAGTATTTTTTTTAATTGGGGATTGAACTCAGGGGTACTCAACCACTGAGCCACATCCCCGGCCCTATTTTGTATTTTATTTAGAGACAGGGTCTCACCAAGTTGCTTAGTGCCTCACTTTTTACTGAGGCTGGCTTTGAACTTGCTATCCTCCTGCCTCAGCCTCCCAAGCGCTGGGATTACAGGCATGCACCACCTCACTAGGCTATTTAATGTATTTTTTATCCTTCTCCATTCTTTAGCTCCTCCACTCAATGAGGTACCAAATAAAAACTCACACATTATGTTAAAATAAAAGTTATATAGATTTACTCTATTTTTATGTTCCTGAAGAACATGCTTCTGAGAAATATCTTCAGTCTCCTCTTAGGAATCACTTCCATACAATTACTGTTCACAATGCCTGCCTTAAAACTCACTCCTGGGAAACATTATCCTCAATTCTGCTCAATAAAATGCCAATTAATAATTATTCTTTAGACACTTTCTCCCCATCCACTTTTACTTCTAATCCCTAGGTGCTTTTGCTGCTGATAGAATCAAGAACTATTTTATTCTATGACAAATGGTAAACACTGATTTATGAAATTTCATTGAAAAATACACTACATTTTTTTCTTAACTCTCACTCTTTCCAAGTAAATCCAAGTGTCATTTTTCAGGAATAGTATATGTCTCATTACCAGGCATGTTTTCAAAATATGTTCTCACAATATGGTTGCTACTTTTGACCTAATAAGACAATAAATGATTGTATTCTATCTCATCTTATTTTCCAAATAAGTATTTTAAATTGTTACATTTTTCTATTTTGTTAATTTTACAAATAGAAGAACTGATAAATGCTGTTAACTTGATGCTGATAAAATCTATTCATGAGATAAAATCTATTCATAAAATCTATTCCTTCTGAATTGAGATATACAAAACAGTTATACTTGCTGATAGCTGGTCATGGGCCAGCAGTCCTCTGGACCCTGTTAAAATCAAAAGTGAGTTTTGTGCAGGATGAGAGGGGTTTAATTTCATTTTGCTACATATAGATTTCCAGTTTTCCCTGCATCATTTGTTGAATAGGCTCTCTTTTCTACAACGTATGTTTTTGGTGCCTTTGTCAGGTATGAAATAACTGCATTTAGGTGGATTTATCTCTATGTCATCTATTCTGTACCATTGGTTTCTGGGTCTGTTTTGATGCCAGTACCATGCCATTCTTGTTACTATAGCTCTGTAGTATAATCTAAGGTCTGATATTGTGATGCCTCCTGCTTCACTTTTCCTGCTAGCAACTGTTTTGGCTATTCTAGTTCTCTTATTTTTCAAAATGAATAACATGAGTACTTTTTCTATTCTATGAAAAATATCATTGGGATTTTAATAGTAATTGCATTAAATCTGTATAGTGCTTTCGGTATCATGGCCATTTTAACAATGTTAATTTTGCCTATCCAAGAGCATGAGAGATCTTTTCATCTTCTAAGGTCTGCTTCAACTTCTTTCTTTAGTGCTCTGTAGTTTTTATTGTAGAGGTCACCTCTTTTGTTAGACTGATCCTCCCTCTTTTTTTGAGGCTATTATGAATGGACTAGTTTTTCTAATATTTTCTTTCAGTAGATTCATCACTGATGTATAGGAATGCAGTTGATTTATGGTTAACAAAATGAAATTAAACACTTATGTCTCGCCCTGCACAACACTCAACTCAAAGTGGATCCTGGACATAGGATTAGACCAGAGACCCTGTTCCTAATATAAGAAAAAGTAGGCCCAGATCTTCATTGTCAGCTTAGGATCTGACTTCCTTAACAAAACTATTAAAGCACAAGAAGTAAAAATCAAGAATCAACAAATGGGATGGAATCAAACTAAAAAGCTTCTTCACAACAAAGGATACAATCAAGAGTGTGAAGATAGAGCCTACAGGATGGGAGAAAATCTTTACCACATGCACCTCAGATAGAGCAATAATCTCTATAATACATAAAGAACTCAAAAACTCAACAACAACAAAAAAAGAAAAACTGATTAATAAATGAGCAAAAGAATTGAACAGGCATGTCACAGAAGAAGAAATCTATTGGTGAACAAACACATGAAAAAATGTTCAACATCTCTAGCAGTCAGAGAAATGCAAATTAAAACTACACTGAAATTTTATCTCACTCCAGTCAGAATGTCAATTATCAAGAATACAAGTAATAATAAATGCTGTCAAGGATATGGGGGAAAAGTACTCTCATACTTTTCTGGTGGGACTGCAAATTAGTACAACCATTATGGAAAGCAGTATGAGATTCCTCAGAAAACTTGGAATGAAATCACCATTTTATCCAGCTATCATACTCCTCAGTTTATACCCAGAGGACTTAAAATCAGTATACTACAGTGACGCAGGCACTTCAATGTTTATAGCAGCTCAATTCACAATAGCTACACTATGGAACCAACCTAGGTGCCCTTCAGTTGATGAATGGATAAAGAAAATGTGGCATATATACACAGTGGAATATTACTCACCCTTAAAGAAGAATAAGTTATGGCATTTGCAGGTACATGGATGGAGCTGGAGAATATCATACTAAGTGAAATAAACTAATCCCTAATACACAAAAGGCCAAATGTTTTCTCTGATATGAGGATGCTAACTCACAATAAGGAGGGTGGGTAGGGAAGAATAGAAGTGCTTTGGATTAGACAAAAGGGAACAAAAGAAAGGAGGGGCATGGGAATAGGAAAGATAGTAGAATGAATCAGACATTACTATCCTATGTGCATATAAGATTATATGAACAATGTAATTCTACAACATGTACAATCTGAAGAATGAGAAGTTATACTCCACATATGTATAATATGTCAAAATACATTCTACTATCATATAAAATAAATAAATAAAAACTGCAATTTATTCAACCTCTAGTTCTTACGTTTTTTACAAAACAAATTGTTGGGAAAATTAGCCCACTAATTCTCTGACAGCTGATAGCTGTGAAGTAATGCAGCATGGCTTGTCCAGCTCAGTGGAGACCTGGTTGGGAGCATGGTAGAGACAGAGTAGGACAGGGCAGATTAGAATCATTGGCCTGGATTGAGGGCTAAACATGTTTCCATTTAAATAGAACAAGCTCCTCTACGTAGTTTTTTCCCTCTCTTTTCTAACTTCCTTTGAGAGTTGTGCATTATCAATAAATGCTAAATGACATTTGCATGGTGTCGTTTATTTCATTTGACTTACCATGGGGAAGGCAGATGGCTTTACTCGCAGTTTGCAAAAGAGGAAATTGAGACATGAATAGATAAGGTGAGACAGATGGGGTGGGGTTATCCTCAGATTTTCATCATCACTCAGAGAACCAGAGCTCCCCCTGGTCCACACCCCTTCTGCCACTGATTGTGTATTTAGCTCCTTTCTAAGCCTCTGTTTCCATGTGAAAAATGGGATTCTATTTACCTGAAAGGATTCCTTGTAGGATTAAAGGGGATACATATACTACCTGCTTAGAACAAAAATGCTTAAAAATAGTAACTATCCCACAGGGGCTTGTGATAAAGCTCAGCTTGGAGCTGGACCATTCTCTTTTTACTAAATCATATAGAAGTCAGTTAACAGAGATTTTCAAATTTAAAAAAAAAGGCTGCACAATTCTATACATGACTAGACATAAATCCACTTAATTCTGAGAATTCAAAAATGACATAGAAGCTACTTTTTCATCGTAGTTCTTTCTGCTATTTATTTTCTTCTAAATCAATTTTCACTTTCCTATTTTAGAAGACTCAGCTGTCTCATTTTATTTTCCAAATAAGCATTTTAAATTAAGTTACATTTTTATGCTTTCTTAAGTTAACAAATAGAAAAACATAAATGTTGTTGATTTCATGCTGATAAAATAAAATTATAAAATGCCATATATTTAATTAATTTTATACATTCTTTTTTAAAAAATAGATAATAAAAAATACATAAGTCAGAAACAAGATGCATACAGATTCAGGCTAATTGATTCTTAAATTCTCTCATCATAATATGGTATTTTGAAAAGAGATAGGCACTTTGCCTGGCTGGTGTTACAGTAAATTTTGGCCCTTTTAAAATAAAAATCCCTTCTGAGCCACAAACACATATAAACACTAAAGTAATAAGAAAGCAATGGTAGATATTCATGGTTTTAGAGTGCATCTAATAAATTATGTTGCATACAATTCTTAATGTAATGTGCTACACGTGGATGTGCATTTATTTGCTAATATTTTGATATAGAGATATAGACATATGACATTTTCTTTAGGTTTAATTGAAGATTGATATTCTCTCTCATGCATGAGTAGCATCCAGAACACACTAGCTCAGTTTCTATTTGTTTCTTTTTAGATTTATTTTTTCATTTCCTCATGTATTTTTTTTTCTTTCTTCACTCCCTCCCTCCCTCCCTTGCTCCCTTCTTTCCAGTATAATGAGAATGTGAAGAAGCATGGGAAAAAAATCTAGATTCAAGACATAGTTACAAATCAATCATTAATCCTTACAATTTCACCTTGGATTTTAACTTTCTCTTCAATACCAAATCATCAGAATTATTTTATCAACTCATATCCAGCAAAACATAACAAGTACAGTTTGTTTTCATATTTTATCACACTAAGAATGTTTCATCAAATAAGTACTGCACTGGCAATTACAGGTGGCATAAATGGGTATGGGAAAAGTACCATTTCGAGAAGCATCCTAACCAAAGAGGGAGAGGAATGTATGGCTCTGCACAACTGGTGACTGTGGGCATCAGTAAGTGTGTTTTAAGGACAGAATGGTAAATATTCTTAGCGAGATGTTGAGACAGAACAAGAAGGTATTTACCATAATTAATTTCAAAGCATTTATACATTTTAGCAAAATAGATCCTAAAATGTACTTCAGAGCTTGGGTCTGAATAAATCTAATGGACTCATCGAAACATCTAGGCCATCCACCCAAAGCTCCTTTGTATTTATTTATTTGTTTTTTTGCCTGTGTCCCAATTTCCTCTTCTTTTTTTAAATTTGTTTATTCTAATTAGGTATACATGACAGCAGAATGCATTTTGATTCATTGTACACAGATGGAGCACATTTTCATTTCTCTGGTTGTACACGAAAGGTTCATATCCAATGGTAAGATTTTTGAGGAATTGATGGGAGCAGAAACAGCAGGACCCATAGTGGATGATGCATGTGACCACCACTTAACACATTTGGCTGATTACATGGTTTGCTTTCAGTCTAAATAGTTCTAAAACATAAATAAGGTCACAATATCAATCGTATTTATTAGGTTTATACAAAATTGAGGGAAATCATTCAAAGCAAAAAGAAAAGTCAGTCCTTCTGAATTTTCTTCTTAATATTCTGATAGCACATACTCCTTCTTGGCTTTCAGCAAGAGTTGCTACCTCTTAGACTCTTTCAGTGGAGCATTTTCCTCTTTATGGCCCATACATGACCTCAGCTCTCTCATGTCTCAATCATTCTTTATCCTACAGTTAATCCCTAGATGAGATCCACCGATTCCATGGCTTGAAATGATTGATAACTCCAAAATTTAAACCTCTGGCCTTCCCTAGAACCCTGACATCTGGGATGCAACATTCAGGTGATTTAAAGTATCTGCTAAGGTTGAATGTTTCCCCTCCAAAATGCAGATGTTCCAATGAGATGGTATTAAGAGGTGTGGCCTTTAAGAGCCAAAGGCTCTTTCCTTGTTAATAGGATTAATGTTCTTAATAAAAGAGGATGTCTCAGCCACTGACACTACCAGTTGTCAGTGCCTTGTTCTTGGCATTCCCAGCCTCCAGAGTATGAGGAATAATTTTTAATTTTTTATAAATTACTAGTCTCTGCTATTTTGTTATAGCAGCACAGAGAAGATAAAGTTAGTCTCCAAGGATAAATTTGAGATTCCTGCTGTGCTTCCAAACAAGGAGAGCTCCTCCTTGCCTTCTTTCTGTCCACCCCGCAATGCTTCCTGTCTCACTCAACAGCATTATCATTCTGCCACTAGCTCAGAATAGAACTCATGGAGACATTATTCACTTACCTCAACCTTGAACTAATCCCTCCACATTTCCCACTGACACATCATTGAAATAAATCTATATACACTAACCACTTCTCACTCATTCTACTATTGTTCTCCTAGTCCAAACCACAATCATACCATACCTAGATAATGGCACTTGCTTTTGAATTAATTTGCATGCTTTCACTCCTGCCATCCCTAGATTATATTTCACAGGGTAGCCAGAATAATCCTTCCAAAATAAATCATATCTAGTCAGATCTTGTGGTTTCCCTTATTACATGAAAGATACCCCAATATACTAACATATGGGTTTTTGTGCATAAGTCAGAATGATATCCACAGCCTCCCAATATCAGGCCCTACCATATTGCCTGCAAGGCCCTACATTATTAGATACCTATTCCTTCTTCCTACCACTCTTCCTTCTGCTTACTGTGCTATAGCCATAGGTTCTTTCTGTCATTAGGCTCAACACACGTGCTTTGCCTTGGGCCCTTACCTGTTGTACAATTGAAGCATAGGTCCCAAATACCTACTGTCTCTGACCAATCATTAATTATCATCTCAGAGAGATGGCTTCACTTCTTTATCTAAACACAGCGATTCTGAAAACTCCATGTCACTTTATCTTTACTTTTCTCCATGGCACTTCTCACTACCTGACATTATACTACATATCCACTTGATTAACTACTGTCCCTATATCCAAATCGAACACCAGATCCATGAGAGCTTTATTTTGTCTGTTTCATTCATTGATAGGACACAGAGCCTGAAGCAGGGAGTAACATAGAGTAGACATCTAATAAATACATTTCAACACTGAATCCAGAGAAGGGCAGAAGATGAGAGCACTCTCCCAACACTTAATTTATATTACAAAAAAAGAAAACACATGGACATAGTGGCGTTGATGTTCTGCTCTTATCCAGTTTCATGGATGACTCAACATTACCACAATTCTTGTTGAATATGTCAAGTAATCCAAAGTAAAGAGCCAAGAGTGAGCAAGGCATTTCCAGTGGGCATTGAACACCTAAGGTGAGCTTGGCACTTGGCTAAGAATCAGATACACAGATTATTCAGAAATGTTCACTGAGTTCCAAAGATTTGTCATTTAAAAGAATTCACAGTAAGTTTAGTGCACTGTAGTAAGTAAAATAATTGATGTAGGGTCCCATAAATACTGTGTTAGAGACCCAAATTGTGAAGGGATCATACTGTGCTAGATGCAGTGGAATTGGAATAAACTTCACAATGTTTTTTTTTTCCTTCAAATTAGTCTTTGAGCTAAAACCCATACGAGATATATGTCTTTTAATTTTTTATTAGTTGACTCGATGAAGAAATTGTAATTTATTTTTAGAAGTTATAATTTATTCAATTGAAACTCTTATTGTAATTAGTACTCCTTCTCCTTGATAGATTAGAGACAAATCATTTTCTTATCAGTCTATCCAAAGAAAATAGAGAAAAATAATATGGTTAGTCAAATAAAATATATGTCAGAAAATCTGACTTTGAATTTTTAAATATATATTCACAGAAAACTTATTAGATAATTCTGAATACTTCAATAACATTGGTTGTTGTATGCTTAGCATTAAAATCAATTCATCAGATGATGGAAATTAAAAGATTTCAAGAGGACAAAATGAAGTGTGGAAATACTTTAGTGACTTTATTTTTTATGTAATTTTTGAGAAAATATACTTTAGAAGTAGTTAACCAGAAACAAAATTATTTCTAAATTGCTTAAAACACCATAATGTATATTTTCCCTGCCTACTACCCTGTTTACTTCATGCATGCTTTTGATGTAAAACTTTTATAAACTGATGGATGGAGATAGCATACATGAACATAATAAGGCTCATAATAGAAAACATTTATCTTAAGATTGCATCTTCTACCTCCAAAAGACCGGCACACACAAATCTTATCTAGTTAACTAAAATATGTTCTCAATAGCTTCAAACTTATTTTGAATAGTGGTTCTAGAAAACTTAAAACTCTTTATATTATTGGGCATACTTTTGTAACTCATATCCTTAAATCTGACACATAAAGCCAAAATGTCCTTTTCACCTTTAATTTTTAATCCACATATTAACAAATATGTAGACAAATCCCTTTCCAGTGGGATTGACCAACAAGAAAACACTTCTAAAAGCAAATCTGACATAGCTCTGGGCCTCTGGGAAAAGATTTGATGTTACATATTTAGATGAAAGAAAGGAGCAAGAAGGAGAGGTGACAGTGATAATGCATACCCTGACTTCACATGTTGACTTAAAAAAGCATCTGGTCTAAATTTTACTCCTTTAAAAAGGCATCTTAGGGTTAAGGTTAAGCTATTACATAATAATATTAAGCTGTTAAAATAATTTGATAGAAGATTCCAACTACTGATCAGCTCAGTAATATCCTCTCACACCCCAAAATCAGGAAATGGTTTGGAGTATTAACCCTTTGAGGATTAAATAGGAGGGAGAAGAACATTGCCTACCTTTTTGAAGGCAGACATTGGCTCATAATGGGTTGGTTAATATTTAGTTGGTTGTTAGGCTGGCAGCCATTTCCCCTCCTTAAATACTGAGGTGACTCCACTTGTTCTGGTGTCTATCCTCCCACTTTATATAATTTTTTAAATTTAATTTTATTGTAACATATTTGACAATTAAAATTATATATATTTATGATATATAATTTGATGATTTGATATACATTGTAAAATAATCACTACACTCAAGCTAACTTATATGTGATTTTAGATAGTTTTTAAAATGAGAACACTTAAAAAAATTCTACCCTCTTAGCAAATTTCACATTTACAATAAAATGTTGTGAACCATAGTCACACTGTTATGTAGTCAATCTGTAGAGATCTCAATCTTCTGTGCATTTATTGGTGTACGGGTAATTACACAACCCAACATTTACTAATAAGAAATGGAAAATCTACTGGGGTTTTTTGAAAATACTCCTTTACTCCTAAATACAGACACCAAAGAAGAAATAATTTTGGTTCTCCCACTGAACACTGTAATGTCTTCATCAAGGGGGTGACCCATAACAGCCATTTGTAATTAAAAAGAGACTCAGTCTGAAGAGATTACATTATGGGGGGAATGAGTACAGAAACATAGAAATCGTCTTGCCCCAGATTAGTTACAAAAATAACTAATTCTGAAAACACTGTATTTCTGAATTTTTCCTTTTGGTAAAATGATTCCCTTATTGTTGATGTTGTTGCTGTTACTTGCAGCCAAAACCAGGTTACCTGCTTCAGACTCAAAGGGAAGAATCAGACACAATACTGGATTTAAAAGTACATTATTGAACTGCAAAAGGTGCAAATCCCAAATTTCTTCACTGTATATCAAACAGTGATTTCTTTATTCTTAATTTTCATACCCAGATAAAGAAATACACTGCAATCATGCCACAGCTGCTGAATGACTCAGCCTGGCAAGTTTTCAGTCTGGAATTATGTGCTGCTCTGAGTGCCTCTCATCAAACATTCACCCCAGGAGAACAAGTATATACAATCAACAGATACTAGATGCCCATGATTGAAATAAAGGATCATATAGAATAGAGCAGAAGTCTGAGACATGGTCTCTGCCCTCATGATGCTGACCATCAAATTTAGAGGAGCATGAATAAATCAACAATAAAAATACAAGAAAAGAATGCCATAGATGGCATAGCACTGATTCTTAAAGGAATGGTTCAATTCCATGAACAGAAAAGGCGGGAAAATCAGCATAATCTGGAACACTCAGTAGAGATGACAAAATTTATATTGTGACTATTACACACATAAGCCATGGAGTCAGAAAACAAGAAGAAAGAGTTTTAGTGGTATTCTTTAATTCTATGTGGTACTATGATGGATTGAGCAAGAAATGTAGAGAGAACATAGAACAGAAGGATGATATAAGAGAAGATTCAGAGACAAGGGAGAACACAAATTTGATTTGAGTGTGAAGGCTTTGAATTCCAGGCTAAGAAATCTGACTCTGTAGGTGAGAAAGTAATGGATCTTTTAAGCAGGAGGGTACAATGGGGAAAGCAATCCCCTTGAAAGAGATGTGTGGCATCTAGATGTAAGATTGGAAGGAAATTTTTGGAAGCAGAACATCAGAGATAACACTGCAACAGTCTATTGTTTTAAGAAACAAACTAGTGTTACAATTCACATTATTAAGCAAGGTTGTCATTAAGTAGAACTCAATCGCCTTAAATAAGATTAACAGTTTAGTAAAAGAAGGTAACCCAGTGCAAACTATGTGATACCATGTGGATTAATAAATAAGAATTAATTGATAAATAAAATCATTGATTTTATCCTTTTGTAAATAATCATTATTGAGATAGAGCTTCCATGTTCTATGTGGGAATTTCCACTTAGTACAAAGATAAAAAATGGCATTCAATGACATAGGGTCCCTCATCATTTGATTTTACTGTATATATTTAATGAGCTTAACAAAATGTTTTGATGTATTTACATGTAGTGAAATAGTTTTTATAATAGTTATTAACATATTCATCATTTCATAATTACCTTTTTTGTGCCTACCTTGTTTGTAGTCAAAAGTACCTGTAATCTGCCCTTTTAACAAAATTTCTGTCTAGTACAATATTATTAACTCTAGTCTTCATCTTGTACACTTGATCTCTTGTCTTATTCATCTTGTATCATCTGCAACTTTGTATCCCTTGACCTATGTTTCCCCATTTCTTCTGACTGCTACCCTACTCTTGGTATTCATGTGTGTGTGTGTGTGTGTGTGTGTGTGTGTGTGTGTGCTTGCAATATTCTACATATAAGTGAGAACATGCAGCATATTTTTTCTCTCTGAGTCTGGCTTATTTCCCTTATAATGTCCTCCAGGCTCATCCATGCCCGAGAAAGTGGTACAATCTCCTGTTTTCAAGCTGAAAATATTCCATTGTGCACATGTGCTACATTTCTTTATCCATTCATCTGTCCACAGAAACTTGGGTGTTCCCACACCTTGGCTATTGTGAATAATGCTGCAATAGCATGCAGGTGCAGATATCTTATGAGGTGGTGCTTTCATTTCCTTTGGATACATCTATCCAGGAGAGGGATTGCTGGGTCACATCATAGTTCTAGTTTTAATTTCCTTAAGAGTGTCAATTTTGTTTTCCATAATAGTTGAATCAATATATATTTTCACCAACAGTGTAGAAGAGTTCCCTTTTTTCCATACCCCCATCATTTATTTCTTGACTTTTTCATAATAGTCATCCTAAAAAGTGTGAAGTGATATGTCATATGGTTTCAGTTTGCATTTCCCTGATGACTAGTGATGTTGAGCACCTTTTCATATACCTATTGGAATTTTTACATCTTCTTTGGAGATATCCCTATTCAGGTCATTTGCTAATTTTTTTAAAAAAACTGAGTTATTTTTCTGCTACTGAGTTGTGTGAGTTATTCAAATATTTTGGATATTAATCCTTTATCAGATTTATGGTGTTCAAATATTTTCCTTTAATTTGAGGATTGCATTTTTACTTTGTGTATTTTGTTTACACTGTGCAGAAGCTTTTATTAGTTTCAGGTAGGCTCATTTATTTGTTTGTGTTTTGTAAACTGAACTGTGGTATATATATGTATGTGTATATATGTATACATATGTATGTATGTATATATATGTGTAGGTATATGTATTTATATGTATATACATATCTATGTATAAACATGTACATATATACATATATATGTAGAGAGAGAAAGAGAGATTAGGTCTTTTAAATATTTGTTTGATGAGCACTATTAATTTGTAGCTGTGGAATCTGCCTCAAGTAATCCAGCTAAAAATGCTGCTTCAGTATTCTGTGCACAACAGAATTAGTTGGAAATGAAAGATTTTACTTCTCCCTAACAGCATTTTTGTTTCCATTAATGATATTTAATGACAAGATTCATTTATTCAGCCATTAATTATACATTTTTAAACCATGAAATTCATGTATTCATCCAAACATCCTTACAGTCAACAATATTTACAGACAGGTTTGAGAGTATACAAGAGAGAAAATTAATCTAGCTTGAAATTCTGAGCGAAGATGATATCTTGGTTTTACTTCTATCACTTAATAGCTATGTAATATTCAGCAAATTAATTAACATTTCTGTGTATCACTTTCATGATCTGATGGTATTTCCTTTATGGGACTGTTGCAAAGAGTGAATTTTATGGGTGTTTGTATGTGTACACTTGTGTGTGTGTGTGTGGTGACTGCTACATAATGAACTAAACACTCAATGAATATGAGTAATTACTATCATTATTATTTTATTATCATCATTATAATGCTGAGTGATGGAAAATGAGTAAAAGTCACCCAAACAAACGAGATAATAAAGAAGGGAGGTCATTTACACAGATGAAATATAAAGTTTAACTGATAGGTAAGAATGGGGGAAATTAAGAGCAGAGTCTATGAAGGAAGGGCAATTTTTTTTGTCAAGGAATCTACTGAAAATGAATTCTTGCTGTGTTTAGTTAGCTTTATATCACTGTGACCAAAATACCCAACAAGAACCACTTAGAGGGGATAAAGTTTATTTTGAGCAAATGTTTTAACAGGTTTAGTCCATGATCAGTGGGCTCTATTGCTCTGGATCTCAGGTGAGGCAGAACATCATGACTGGATAGTATTGCAGAGGAATGTTGCTTCACAGGGAAGAAGAGAGAGAAACTGAGAGAAAGCAAAGAGCCAGGGACAAGATGTAGTCTCCAGTCCTCTGAGAGAGAAATTAGGAAAATTACTCCATTCACAATAGCCTCCAAAAACATAAAATACTTGGGAATCAATCTAACAAGAGTGGTGAAAGACCTCTACAGTGAAAACTACAAGATACTAAAGAAAGAAATTGAAGATCTTAGAAGATAGAAAGACCTCCCATGCTCTTGGATAGGCAGAATCAATATTATTAAAATGGCCATACTGCCCAAAGTGCTATACAGATTCAATGCAATCCCAATTAAAATCCCAAAGGCCTTTCTTATAGAAATAGAAAAGGCAATCATGAAATTCATTTGGAAAAATAAGAGACCGAGAATAGCCAAAGCAATCCTGAGCAAGAAGAGTGAAGCAGGAGGCATCACAATACCAGACCTTAAACTTTACTACAAAGCTATAGTAACAAAAACGGCATGGTACTGGCACCAAAATAGACATGTAGACCAATGGTACAGAGTAGAAGACACAGAGAGTAATGCACATAAATACAGCTATCTCATACTAGAAAAAGGTGCAAAAACATACATTGAAGAAAAGATAGCCTTTTCAACAAATGGTGCTGGGAAAACTGAATCCATATGCAGTAAAATGAAACTAAACCCTTATCTCTCACCATGCACAAAACTCAACTCAAAGTGGATCAAAGACCTAGGAATTAGAGCAGAGACCCTGCGTCTAATTGAGGAGAAAGTAGGTCCAAATCTTCATCACATTGGATTAGGCCCTGAATTCCTTAACAAGACTCCAAAAGCACAAGAAATGAAAGCAAGAATCAATAAATGGGATGGACTTAAACTAAAAAGTTTCTTCTCAGCAAAAGAAACTATCAGTGAGGTAAACAGAGAGCCAACATTATGGGAGTAAATTTTTGCCACATGCACATCAGATAGAGCACTGATCTCCAGGATATATAAAGAACTCAAAAAAACACCAAAAAATCAAACAACCCAATCAATAAATGGGCTAAGGAGCTGAATAGAAACCTCTCAGAAGAAGATATACAATCAATAAACAAATATATGAAGAAATGTTCAACATCTCTAGCCATTAGAGAAATGCAAATCAAAACTACTCTCAGATTTCATCTCACTCCAGTCAGAATGTCAGCTATCCAAAATACCAGCAACAAGTGCTGGCGAGGATGTGGTGAAAAAGCACATTCAAACATTGCTGGTGGGACTGCAAACTGGTGCAACCAACCTGGAAAGCAGTATGGAGATTCCTTAAAAAACTTGGAATGGAATCACCATTTGATCCAGCTATTCCACCACCTGGCCTATATCCTAAAGATTTAAAAACAGCATACTATAGTGAAGCAGCCACTTCAATGTTTATAGCAGCACAATTCACAATTGCAAAACTGTGGAAGCAACCCAGATGCCCTTCAATAGATGAATGGATAAAGAAACTGTGGTACAGATACACAATGGAATATTATTCAGCAATAAAAGAGAATAAAATTATGGCATTTGCAGGTAAATGGATGGAATTGGAGAACATTTTGCTAAGTGAAGTAAGCCAATCCCAAAAAAACAAATGCCGATTATTTTCTCTGATTAGTGGATGCTGATACATAAGGGGGGTGGGAATGGGGAACATAGGAGAAATGGAGGAACTCTGGATGGGGCAGGGGGGAGTGGGGGGAGGGAAAAGGGAATGGGTGTACTAAAGATGGTTGAATGAGATGGTCATCACTACCGTAGGTGTATGTATGAAGACACAAATGGTGTGACTGTATCTGGTTTGCAACCAGAGAAATGGAAAAATTGAGCTCTCTATATATACTATGACTTGAAATGCATTTAAATAAATTAATTAAAAGAAAAGATGTAGTCTCCAAGGGCATGCGCCTTGTTACCTACTTCCTCAGCCATTCCCCATCTGCCTACAGTTACCACCCAGAAATCTATTCAGATTTTTAATCCATTAAATGAATTAATCCACTGATGAGCTTACAGTATCCATGATATAATCATTGCCAAAGATCCATCTCTGAACCTTATTGTATTGGGGACCATGCTTTCAAAACATAAACTTTTCAGAGGATGTTAAAGGACCAACCCATCTCACTTGCTAAGCAGCACGGTTTTTTTGTTTGTTTGTTTGTTTTCTGTTTTGCAAGGCCTTGCTACTTCCTCTTCTATTTTCCATTCCATATAGAAATGTTATATGTATTTCTTTTCTAAGCAGCTACCTACAAGTCTAATCAAGTTTTAGTAACACAAATCATGTTTCATCATGTTCACTATATAGTGAGAAAATGACTCTGTTTTACATTTAAGACAAACTTCCTTTGGGTAGAAATCTGAATGTCAAAAGTCATCCTACATATTAATTTTAACCCAACTACTCCAAACTTAAATGGCAAACATGCAGATATCTGTATGAAAATATTTGTCTCTGTGCAACTTTTAGTACTTGTTAAGGAAAAACCAATACTGCTACCAGGTTTTACAATTCCCCAAAATTTTCCCTAAAAGTGGATGATAATCTTGGCCACCCTTCACTATAATTTCTGTTAAAGTATATTGCTCCACCAATAGGAATGTTTACATATCTAACATACCTATTTAGATTTCCAGCTTATGATATCTTCTGAGGCATTACATTCCACAAGTATACTCCCTATTATAAAAAAAACAATTTCTATTTTCTTGCATTAAAAAGCCTTTAAGCATCAACTTATATTCACAAGTTCTAGAATGACCAGAGCTCGGAAACAGCCTCAGTGAGAAGTAATGAAGGGCAGTGTTCCTCAAATCACCTGTGAGGCAACACCATATATATATTTTTTCTTTTTCTCTGTAGTCTATTACAAAATAACTCTGTTTCAAAATAAAATGTCAAATTTCTGCAAAAGCCTCTAAGCACATTCTTTGAATTTTTGTATTTATCACAAATCAGAAACAGGTAATTCTCAGACCAGCACCATTTGTTCTTGGGGACATACTTTGAGCAACAGTATAGGATGCTGGGGAGAGAATGCTCCACCTTTTGTGGACATTTGCATTTTATATATAAATTATTGAAGTTGAAAGGCTTACATGTTTCAAAGAAATTATTATTTTTTTGTAATAAAAATAACATCAGTTCTGCACTTCTAACAAAGTCTTAAGTGTACAATATAGTTTTAACTATAAACACAATGTTGTAACAGCAGATCTATAGAAATTTCTCACCTGCATGACCTAAACTCAATACCACTGAACAGCAATTCCTCTGTTTTCTCTTTCCCTCAGGAGGAGATTATATTTTCATTGGTGAAACATCTACTTACATAGATGATAAGAAGGAGAGGCAAATTGCCAACCCAGTCTTAATGAGTTGTAGAATGATTAAATCATGTAACATATATAATCAGATGTTAGGACTCAAACAAAAATAATGAACCCAATAAAAGTCATTTCTCCTTTAGCATGCCTGAAAGTCTCAGGCATGAGACTTCTGTATTATTTGTTTACACAAAAAATCACCTATTACCTTGCATATAGCCTTCTACTTTATGTTATTTTCGAACTCAGGAGCTTAAAATATATTAAAATGCATTTAATACATTTCCTTCAATTTTTAAACTATGATCAATGCCAATACAAAAATATATAAAGAATAAAATCAGATTTTGACATGCTTTCTTGTAACAAAACAGATAAGTTAAAATACAGCACGGAGCCGGGCGCGGTGGTGCACACCTGTAATTCCAGCACTTTGGGAGGCTGAGCTAGGAGAATCAGGAGTTTAAAGCCAGACTCAGCAACGGCAAGGCGCTAAGCAAATGAGTGAGACCCTGTCTCTACATAAAACACAAAATAGGGCTAAGGATGTGGTTCCGTAGTTGAGTGCCCCTGAATTCAATCCCTGACACCCCACCCCCACCAAAAAAAACACAGCACGGGGCATTTCAGGGAAAGTATCCTATGAGGCATAAAGAAAATAAGAAGCAAAGATTTGGGGAATGATAAATACTTTTCGTAGAGGTAACAATGAAGATTAAAATTAAAAAAATGTTTTGTCACTATTGAGTTATTTTGTATGTTTTAAACTTTTGGGGGACACAATCTTTAAAGATTTTATGTAAAATATGCATCATCTGTTATGCAATGATTCAGAAACTATAGACCAGATCTCTTTAAAGGCAGAGGCACTGAGATTGAAGATACTCAAATGAAGAGGTGACTGGAGGGCCTCATCGTGGAGCTTTTGGAAAGTAGAGTTGAGACATATAGCTTATATGAGGAAGAGAAAATCCTGAAGTGAGTTACATTAAAGTGAAGTAGAGACTGAAAAGGAGAGACCACACAAATTTACCTACATAAAATGGGCAAGATTAAGAAATTGTACTTAATTTTCACAATAAGGAATTTGAAAGGGATAAGTAAAAGAATGGAATGGGGAGGTTCAGGAGAGGAGGGACACTTTGCATTATTATCACAGGTAGTGTGCTGTCAAATCATCAAGATATGAATAATGCTATGCTCACTGAGAACCCAACTAAAACCAAACAGCTCAGTTCACTTCATGGAGTAATCAGCATTTGGAAAATTCTCTGAATTGATTATAGGGAGATTCCCTGAGTCATCTTTAGTGTTACTAGATAATTGAACATTTTTCTACAGATAAGTATGAACAAAATTATGTTTGCATTACTCTTCCAAATAAATAGACAATATGATTATGTAAGTGTAGGAAATGACTCACAGTATCTATGAAACCACAAGCTTTGAATGTGCAACAGCTTATCTCTTTGATTAGATTTTGTTAAAGATAGACTTAGATTCCCATGACTATGATGATGATTTTAATGAAAACTGTACACCAGATTAAAAATAAAAAAGCAAGATGAAGAAAATAGTTACCTGATCAGATCTTGTCATAGTATATTTATGTCATGCTGAGTTGGTGGCTCACTCCTAAAGCACTAAGTCCACAGTTTTAACTATCTCCCAAATAAGTCAAACCTGGAAAATCCCTCCAAAAACTAGTTCATTACCTTTCCTCCTCCAGTTCTTTTGCCCCCTGTAGTCTCAAGTTCTGCTGATGTCATTCTTATTCTAGGCACATCAGCTAAAAAGCCTCGAATAAATTCTATTATTCTGTCTTGACCATTATGGTAAATATTGTATCACATTACAATATGTGCATAAAATAATAAAATAGGCAATATTCCTTGAGTGCTCATTATGCACTGAGGTCTATAATAAGTAATTTGTAGTTGTTTATACACACACACACACACACACACACACACATATTCAGTCCTCATCTCCACGCAAATCTGTACATAGCACCATTATTTTCCTGCTGCAAATGAGGAAATTCAGGCTTGGAGGAATTTAGTAACTTGTTTAAGTCTGTACAGCTAGGAAGTAGGGGAACTGGGATATGAATTTATATTCTTACCATTACACTGTACTCCTTCAGCTCCTCTGCATTCACATGCATTATCTTATTCAGTATTTGATCAGTTTTTTATTCCCTCTAAACTTCCTCATAAACCACTGCCTCACTGCCATCTTGACAGCATAGCTCTAAGTCACCTCCATATTAGGTATCACAAACATATTGACATTGTTTAATAAAAACAATCCAAATTTTATAACCTAAAGGTGAAAATGTTCATATTTTGGATTCAATTTATCTTTCCAAATTTTTCCAACTCTATCTTTCTTCATTTTCAGCCATACAACCAAGCAACAGCAAATTTAACAATGTACTTTCCCGTAGAAGATTATGCATGTGCAAAAATTCTGAGATTTGAGAGTTGAGAAAATGAGTCATGCCTGCAAGGTGGTAGGGACTAGATTGGGAAGGTAGTTGTGGCCAGGTTTCAAAGGAACTTGAATCTCTGGCTCAGGTGTTTTGACTTTGAGCTTGGAACTTGGGTAGAGATAAGGATGGGTGAGAGACATGTGTTGAAGGGTCAGTTTTACTCTCAGAAATTTTTGGTGATAGTCTGTCTGAAGAAATAACCTATCTTTATTTTTTAGAGTGCTTTATATGAACATGATTAAGAAAATTATAACATATGGTGAAATCAATTAGTTTGCTACAAAGACCTAATAGCTAATGAAAACTGTGAGATTATCTAGAACCAAAATATTTGATTTTCTCAAGATTTTAAGAAGTCAAGTAGGGGGGAAATGTCAAAAGAACTTCAAAAAAGCTAATCATATAGTTATTTTCAAGACAGGAAGATGATATAGATTGACATATAATTTGTTGTTTTGATAAACTATGATAGTGAAATCAATCTGTTATGAGACATACAATATGACAGTAGATAATTAACAATTATTTTGTTAACCAATCTGGGAATTTGACTTAAAATTTTTCTTATTATTAAAAATATTTTTGTCTAATCTGATAATTTCTTCACCTAACTTTCTTAGAAAATCCAAGACATATCTTTTTTTTTACACATATTTATCTTTTTATTTTATTCAGGTTGTGAAATCAAAAACAAATATCAGAATATCTCAATAAGTAGGTTCACATTTTTATTCTAAATAATTAACAATGCCTTCTTTTGTTTTATATTTTACAAAAAATAATATTTAAAAATTATAAATGCAATGGGAAATTGCATTAAAATAAGGTTTTTAAAAATTACCAAGTAGTTTCTGTCGGGTGATTTAAAAAATAACTTATATACATTACTGAATCACAAGATAGCATTTCTCATCTTGCATTCCATGCATGTGAAAAAGAATGCTCAGGCCCAGAAGTGCATGTATTTGGAAGATAGAATCCGATGGGCATGACATTTTCTAACCAGATAAAAATATACATGCATATGTCTGTATGACTCATTCCACACAACTCAAAATTGCTGTAGAGTGGGTGTAGCTATGAATATTATTGCACAATGTAGTTTTCAAAGAAAAAAATCAACAAATTTGGCAGCTTCCAATCTTCTTGAATAACTTCAGATTAATTGAAATTTCAATTAAAAAAATGTCTTATTAAAATGCATTAAGTGCTGGAAGTAAGTCAAGTGCTGGAGCCTGAATGAGGAAGAGAAAGTAATGCAAAATCAAGGTGATAAACATTCCATAAATGCATGTTTGTCATCTGTTTGACTACACTTTAATTAAGTTAGACAATGTCTTGACCAGTAAATTGAAACAAGAAACTAACTTTTTTTGTACTTCAATTTTATTGTATTTCAAATCAAAATTGTGAGATTTTAATTGTCCAAATGTTTTCATTTTCTATTTTAAGCATTCTTTGTAAATTGAAACTTGGTTATTAGTTGTGAATTATCAAATTCTATAAGTATGAAAAATAAAGACAAATTTGATATCACTTTTGAGTGTTTTAACATCAAGTACTGAGACAAATGGTTGTATATGCATTATCTTACACAGCAAAGAGAAAATATGAATTCATACTATTATTACCATTGTTTTCAGGTGAAAAAATACTATGGAATATTCCAAAAAGCTAATAAACGACATAGTCAGAATTAAGTCCCACTTTTGTCTGATTCTAGAACTTGTCTCTGAACTAGTATCTTATTAACATCTTTAAGAAGAACTTGCTTCAGTTTAATAAAGATGATGAAGCCATGGGTAATAATTAAAATGCAGGTGAGGAGAAGGATATAAAGGCATGTCCACAGGGTTTCAAATATGTATGTGAAAGATAATATAATCATATATATGTTATATACAGTTACTTTATTTATTGCATATTTCCATTTTACATAATTTACCAATTTACACAAATAAATTCACTCAACTTTACATGTAGCAAAACCAATATTACCATTCTATTTTTTCACAAAGGCTTACACAAACATAGTAATATACAGAAGTTGTGTAGGAAGCTTGTTGTTAGAAAGTTTTTAAATGGATTCATTTTTATCCATTTTAAAGAGCCCAGTTTAAAGATTTTTTTTTTCAAATCACTTCATGGAAACTTAAAGAAAATTGCATGGTCAGTAAAGGTGAAGTCCTGCCAGAATGGTAGTGAATAAACTCACTTCATGAGACCATGTCTATGTGATGCTGAGAAAATGGTACATCTGTATAGAAACCAGTCTGCTCTGGTTAATTTCTGGGCATCATAATAGTCAATGCCAATCACTGCAGCTTTTGCTACTGCCATTAATTATGAAATTGGCATTGTGAACCATAAAGGCTCCGTATGCCTGTCATCTTTTCATTGACTTAAGCACAAGCGAGAATCAATCGGCATATATTCCCCTTGTGCATAGTGAACAAAGCAAAAGCAAGCAAAGAGGGAAATCACCCTTCTCTGATATCATGTGGGTGCTAGCCGAGGCTCAAAGGATTCACTCACAAATCCAAAACTGCCTGAATGTTTGTTACCTGAAAACTTGTTCATATTGATCTCACCCTTACTTATTCCACATGTCCCTATTTGTCTAAAAATACATCTGCACTTTGCTATCAGTCAGACTTGTTTTTTTCTAATTGTTTCACAATATTTTTCTTCATTTCACAGAAAACAAATGCCTGTAGATGGTAAATACAAGACTTTCAATGACAAATGTGTCATATTTATTCATTTTTCCATGTATGCTGAATTGTCTTATTTCATTCAAAAAGGATTTATTATGAAATTACTCAACACTACCGTAGCTTTCTGCTTCGTTAAACTTTGAAAAGTTGCTTAACCACCTTGAGTATAAGTTTTCTCATCTCTAAAGTGTGTATAATCAAAGTGAGTTATAATTGTGGTAATAATTAAGTGAGAATATTGCTGGAAAGTTCCTAAAACATGGCCTGGAAGGTCTTCAGAGCATGATGGTTCCTGCATTTCTTTATTAAAGCCTTCATAGCCGGGCGCGGTGACGCATACCTATAATCCCAGCACTTTGGGAGGCTGATACAGGAGAATCGTGAGTTCAAAGCCAGCCTCAGCAACAGTGAGGCACTAAGTAACTCAGTGAGATCCTGTCTCTAATTAAAAAAAAACAAAAAACAAAAAACTGTAATAGGGTTGAGGATGTGGCTCAGTGGTCGAGTACACTTGAGTTCAACCCCTGGTACCAAAAAGAAAAAGAAAAAGAAAAAAAAAAAGCCTTGATAAATGATAAATTGGATAGTAACAACTGGTTAGATTCATCAAAAAGATCAACTAAATCATCTGTGTAGAAATAATCTTTCCTCTTGCTCCTTAAGAAAATTGGACTTTTAGTCAAGAGTCATGTTTTTTCTCATATCTGGAAGCTAGAGAGGAAAAAGGAAAAGCAGGGTGGAAATTTGGAAATTTCGTGAAAATCCAACGGAGATCAGTAAAAAGGAAAGGGAACGGGGAGGGAGCAGTGGAGGAGAGAGGAAATGCTAAGGAATGACACTGGCCAAATTTTATATTGCTATATTCTGTGCATGTACAAACATGTAGCAATGTATCCCATCATTATGTAAAATTATAATTCACCAATAAAAATATGGAAAAAGATTAGACTTTTTTGCCAGTTGTGGTGGTTCATGCCTGTAATCTCATCAGCTCAGGAAGTTGAGGCAGGAGGATCACGAGTTCAAAGCTAGCCTCAGCAACAGCAAGGCACTAAGCAACTGTCTCTAAATAAAATACAAAATAGGGCTGGGAATGTGGCCCAGTGGTTGAGTGTCCCTGAGTTCAATCCCCAGTAACCCCCACCCAAAAAAAGATTAGACTTTTTAAAATGAGAGTATGTAACACACAATATATTAAAGGAAATTATATCAAGTACGTGGTAGATGGTATCCTTAGAAATAGGGAGAAAAAAGTAAATCAGAGATGGAATGAAATAAGACAGAAGAGAGACTTCATTGACCACAGATTAAGTGCCAGAAATGGAGGATTGCAGTTAAATTAGCTTCCTACTTCTGAAAAATTGGGAGGGGAGAAAGAAGAAAGTAACAACAAAAACAAAAATCCATTCATCTTGTTCTCAGGCACCAGGAAAAAATAAATATTACGTATTCACAAGTGAGTGAAGATAGTGAATGTGTTTGTAGAGCATGTAGGGTATCTCTGTCTACCAACCTACCTATCTATATCTATCTACCATCTATCCATCCATCTCTCTTTCTATCCATCCATCCATATTACTATTGAGGGTAATACATGGCATTCAAATTATGATCTCCCTGAATTTGCATAAGTATTTCAATCTCATTGGCAGTCACTTTCTGCCTGTACATATAGAAGATAGACTTGCAACTCTTACTAGAGCACCCTTCAAACAACCATGAACATCAATATGAAGAGAATGATGTCTTCTAAACTTTGACTTTAAAATATAGTGTGAAATAAATAGACACACTACAAAGGATAATTTATAATTAAGCTATATATTTTAAGTTCTCACATAACTTTGAGGACAGGAAATACTTTCCTTTAAAAACTCATGCCATAAGCATGAATAGTATTCAATTATTTACAATGGAGAAAGCAAAATTTGGCAAACAGAATGGGTGTAGGCACTGAGTTGAACCAAAAGAATGCATTTTATATAAAACATAATGATGCTGTTTTATATCTCTACAAAGAGATTTTTTAAGCCAAACATCCATGATCTACATTTTCCTATTGATTAAAATTACCTCATTTATTTCCTTAATAGCAACAAACATCCTAGATTTCTACTGTACTGAAAATGACTTAAGGTATACTCTTCAGCAAAATAAATAAGTAAATAAATAGACTATACATACAGACTTGGAAGCAGAATATTGCTGAGAACACTTTGCATCATAGCTCTTTTAAATGCTACAGTCCTAGCACAGAGCATGTTGGCAGTAAGACACTTAGAAAAACAACAATGCTAATTAGTTTTGTCACATGTTAGTTAAAAATGAAATTGTAAATATCCTCTTCCGGAATGTAAGAAAAGCCGTTCAATCTTCATGGACTATATCTTGAATAAAATCCTTTTAAAATATTTCAAAAAATGTATTCTTTTACTCTGTGCCTGTGTGTTTTCAAGGAAAAGTCACATTTGAAGTAAATTTGAAGCAAATTTTATTCAAATTTGAATTTGGGTAACTATATAAAGTCCAAGACATGGGAAAAAATATTCATTTTGATCCTTAGGTTACTCTTATTGTCTGTTTTGTTTTTTTTTTACGTTGTAAAGGAAATGTTACTGCATAATTTCAGCAAAATGATTCACTTAAAGGATGCATAGTATATGGTGAATATATTGACTTGGATTGAATCATGGATATTAAATTTGCTTTAGCATAAAACACACAATTACAAAGAAATTATTATATTGCATATATAATAATAAGGAATAAAGCACTCCCTATAAAGTTATGACTTATAGAATTATACTCTTCATAGGGAGTATTCAATTTTTAATATTTGGTAATAAACTATGTGGAAAATTTTGTACCAATTTATCTGTAAAATAGTGAGTTTAATCATTGCAAAAAAAAAATCTTTGCCAAGATCAGTGTATTACCAAGAAAGAGAAGACAGATGCCTGGAGGATAAGAAAACTTTGAAGATGGCATTCTCTCAAGGTTATAGGGACAAGTTCTTTCCATGTGTGAGAACTCGCGGAACAGATGCCAGGAATTCATGAACAACAACCCCTCTCTTCACCAGGCACAAAATGCAAAGAGCACTTTTTCATGTGATTCTGCAGCAGGTTGTCCTTTGGCTACACCTTGAGAAGCACAAGACTGTCACTCTTACTGGCTCAGAAAGCCCAGACAAGTTTAAATACATTGTCTATCTACCCAGAGCAGACTTAGATCACACACTATTTCACTGAGAGGCATGTATGTTTCATGAGCTCACAAGTTTACAGACAGCAATGCATGAAACACAATGCTAAAGGATTGGTTAAAATTAAAACTATAACTTTTATGCGAAGCAGCATAACTAGGTCCCTAAGGCCAGGTAAGTATAATCAGAAAGTTGCTTAGAAAATTATCAAAACAAGATGATCTACAGAAATAAAAAAAAATGACATCAAGGTACAAATTGTTATTGATCTCATGAAAATCTCGTGAGCTATACAGAATGTTATTGCTATCTCTATTTTTATGAGGGAATACCAATATATAGAAATTTATAAAAAAGACACAATATCCTTTTATATTTCCATCTCTCAGAATAAAGTTAAATTTCTAATATATTTTTTCTTAGATATTTTAATGTATCGATATTTAAGTATTATATAATTTATATTATGCATGTGACAGCACATATTGCCCCTTTGATCATAAAATATTTTAAATAAATAGTGATGATCATTAACAATACTGTACATACTGGAAGTGCACTAAGAGAAAAGATCTCACTAAACACACACACACAAATGATAGATAAGGTAATTAGCTAGATTGTGGTGATCATATAACAATGTGCATATATTTTAAAACATCAAGCTTTGCACCTTAAAAATATACAATTTATATATGTCAATATTACCTCAATAAAGCTGCTTAAAAATATAGATATTATCAATATTCTTGATTTTGTTTTGTTTTGTTTTGTTTCGGTACTAAGGATTAAGTCCAGGGGCACTTTATCACTGAAGTACATCCCCAGATCTTTTTAGTTCTTACTTGAGACAGAGTGACACTAGGTTGTCTCTAAATTGCTGAGATTAATTTCAAACTTCCAATCCTCCTACCTCAGCCTCCCAAGTCACTGGGATTACACATGTGTGCCACTTTGCCCAACTCCCTTGATATTTACTGCAAGTTGTTACATGAGTCATGCATGAGCTGCCAGAGATAATGATCATTTGTATGAAAATATTTGAGTGTTCGCCGCCATACCATCACTGTCAGCTGCTGACTGACCATGATGCTGCTGCCCATTTACTATGTATCCAGGGATGTTGAGAGCAGGCTGAATCAGTACAGCATCCTGTAGTGCATTTTACATGTGTAAATACAAACAAATAACATGTGAGAAAAATATCACATAAGAGAATATTGCATCTAATAATTAATCCTAGAGACATAAATATAAGCAAACTCTAAGAATTAAGCAAACAAAAGAATTAAAAAGGACAACCCTCAAAACAGAAGTTTTCATTGCAATCAGAAAGTAAGATTGGCCAGGTGCGGTGGAGCACGCCTGTAATCCCAGGGGCTTGGGAGGCTGAAACAGGAGGATGGCGAGTTCAAAGTCAGCCTCAGCAAAAGTGAGGCACTAAGCAACTCAGTAAGACCCTGTCTCTAAACAAAATACAAAATAGGGCTGAGGATGTGACTCAGTGTTCGAGTGTCCCTAAATTCAATCCTTGATATCCAAAAAAAGAAAGAAAGATTGATTGGTATATAAAAACATATAATTCTTAAGTGAGAGAGTAAATACTTTGCTTATTTAAATGGCTCAAAAGTTTGTAATGCAGACAATTAAGACAGACTTTTATGAGTAGGGATATTTTCACACACACACACACACACACACACACACACATTTGACCAAAATAACTGTCTTTGGCAAAAGGGAGTGAACAGGAGAAGAGGGATGTTGTTTTCAGGGGATGCATCAGGGGAAAAATCACAGAAGTGGAAATGAGTAAGCCTGGTATTGCCCACATCTCAACACCACCTGGAATATGTATGGTTCACAAGAATTGATGAGAATTTAAAATATGAGTGAGTGCTTAAGAGAAGGACTTTAACAATGGGCTTTTTCAAAATGATTTCCATAGATCAACATTCAGCATTTTATAAAACACTGGTTATTTGTTTAGATATTTATACTATCCTTCTTCCTCCCCAAAACAATAAAATGTTTGACTTAGGAATGGCCTTCTTGGCAATTTATTGTGCATATATTTCTATGCTATTTCATAACAAAATTCTTTACATTTGTTCATTGTTCTAGTCCATCTTTTCATTACTATTACTAAATTCCTAAGATCTGATGTATATAAAGAAAAGAGGTTTACTTAGCCCACATTTTTGACATTTCTGAAAGTTCAAGGGTCTGGATCTGGTGGTTTTGGCTTTCTTGCTGGCAGAGTCCCAAAGGGTATTATGTGGCAAGAGACAGGGAATATGCCTGTGTGTCTTTTCTGGTCTCTTTCTTCTTACAAAGCCAACATTATTCTATCACCAGGGCCCTACCCTCTCTAATTCTAGTCATCTCTTGAAGGCCCCACCTCTAAACACCATCATCAGACTGAGTTTCCACCCTTTTTCGTTTTTTTTTTTTTTTTGGTACTGGGGATTGAACTCAGAGGCACTCGACCACTGAGCCACATCCCCAGCCCTATTTTGTGTTTTACGTAGAGACAGGGTCTCACTGAGTTGCTTAGCGCCTCGCCGTTGCTGAGGCTGGCTTTGAACTCGAGATTCTCCTGTCTCAGCCTCCCTAAGTGCTGGGATGACAGGCTTGTGCCACCGCGCCCGGTTTCCACTCTCTTAATACTTCACACTAGGGTCAAGTTTGAACCCAAGAACTCCTGGTCAGGCTCAAACCACATCCAAGCCATAGCATTCACTTAAGTCATCAAACTCTTTTTTAGAAGATGAGCAAATTTGATTAGTTTAAATGCTCAAAACATGATGAAAATAAGGACAAGTTCTTAAACAAGAGAGTAGCATGGTTAAAAAACATCAACATTTGGTGAATGGAACGAGGTGGAGGAAATGAGTAGGTGCTTTACCTTCGTGTCGATAACAACATAGCTATATAGTTTACACCAGCATTCTCCAGAAAGGAGAAAATGTAATTGTGGACAGAAATCGGCATGTCAGTTAATGTCCTAGTAGAACTATGAAGTAGCAGAGGAAATGATAAGAAAAGGTGCAACAGAGAGACAGTGAGACAAAGGAAAAGGACATATTGATGGATTGGATATAAAGGAATGAACGAAAGGCAGGGACCAAAACAGCTGTGGGTAGTAAAAGCTACTCAGCTTGCGTTATCTTTTGTCTTCAAAAAGACAAAAGAACTTAAATCACTGGGGATAAAACTGAAGTTCTAGGAATGAATGTATAGATGCTATCAAGGAAAAAAGTAGAATTAATGAGTTCAGAAAGGGTAGAAAATAGCTGACTAATAAAACAATACATAGTTGTTGATCATCAACATTATTAATATATTTATACAAACTAAATAAATCCATGTTATTTTTATAAATATATGTACTACTAATAGTTTATGCATATATATTAATAGAATATGAAGTGATTTTTTCAAATACTTTTGAACTCTGTTCTGGAAATCAACTGAGATTTTGGGTGTTCAATTCATCAGACAGACAAGATAAAAGAAACATGCAGAAAATAAATATAGGAATCTATACTAAGATTTCTAATAGTTTATGGGTTAGTGTTCATAAAACAATGTTGTTATAATTAATTTTTCTTGAAGCCTGTGATACAAAACAATAAAATAAAGAAAAAGTCAGTTAATTCTCTACATACCGCCAGTATCAGTTTCCTGTGGAATGACAAAGTGAGAGAAGTCAGGCAATAGTAATGTCAATCACCTTGAGATTGATTTATTTTCAATTGCAAGTTCAGTCTGGTGAAAGGTGTTATAATGACAGTTCAAGATCCCCAAAGTAAAGTAAAACATGAGAAGCAGTAATTTAAACTGTTCCACATGCAGACCTCCGTCTTGATCTGGAGAGAGCAGCTATCGGCATCAGTTATTAGGCTTTTCTTCTGTTTTACACTAATGCTAATTAGTGTAAATTGAATTTTATCTTTAGAGTGAAGCATCCTTTATGTAATTTCTATTTTTGATTTCAGTAAATAAAATACATGGTGCATTATGTTTCAGTTACAATAATGTGGCACTGAACCATTGTCTATGTTGTTAGGAAATTTAAGGTATTTGTATAGAAGACACTATAAAAAATGTATACAGCACTTGGTCCCTTTACAGAGTACTTTCACATTATTATTTTATTTGGTATTTAGCAATATTTTGATTAAATTGACTTTACAGTTGATTGAGTGCTTTACCTTCGTGTCAATAACAACATAGCCATATAGTTTACACCAGCATTTGTCAATCTTGTATTAGTGGCACTCTGGACATCTGCAAGTTCATACACTTCAATATTTTTCAAATTTCATTTTATTGGTAAATAATTAATATGAACTTATCCTGGATTATCTGAATGATCATCTTAAATTGGATACTGATATGTTTCAGTTCCTGCTTCAGAATTTGGGTTTGCAAACATGCATTATTTACCAAGTGAGACCCTAAAATAACATTAAACATAATTTTTCTTAAAAAGGAGTTCAAAGACTGAGATATCTGTGGATATCATCCTGGAAAAATGAATACTGGGGGTTTAGGTTTCAGTTTCAGAGAACAAAATCTACTGAAGCTTATACAAGCAGAAAATGATTTCATATGTAATGCTATAAAGTAGTTTGCAAAGTAATTGGGAGGTTTAAAGAAATATGTTCCAACAGAAATAATCCTCAAATATGCTACAGAAATGGGCAACCAAGAAAGCTGTGCTCCTACTCCATACAAGGAGCTGCTGCCTTTAGTCAGCAAACCAGTGCTAAGTCCGTTGGCTCCAAATCTCATGATCTTGACTACAAAACACACCAGTACTTGTGTAATTTATCTTCATGTATCCAGTAGACACAGCCTTTTTAATGAAGGAGATGTACAATAAATGCATGTTGAACAGATGAATGGATATTCATTCTCGTCTACTATACTGTTCCATGCATATATTCTTACACAGTTTCTCTTTTGAGTCCATTTGGACAAATATCCAAAGGAGTCAAATGAGTTAACTATGACCATGCAGACGAGTTAGATATCAACAGTTAGGCATATTGGTATACAATTTTGAATTGTTTAATGTAAGAAGCCAGTATGATGGAACAAAATCCCAGAAATCTCAATGACTCAAGAAAATAATAATTTATTTTTCACAATAAAGTGAACTTCATTGGCAGTGGAGAGGCTATTCTGCTCCATATCTTCATTCACAGAAGATAGTCATTGAAAGTCATGTGATGAATATAGTCAGATTTTTTATAGCTTGAATCAGCATTCAATTGGCAACTGGTGGGAGCTGAAGATGTTAATTGTCTATGCCTTGCAGTGGTGCACAAACTGTCTTCATCCCATTTCACAAGAACATTCATGTGGCTCATCCAACTAGAGATGGGAAGTACAAAATAAAGTATGATTCTGTTTTATCTCCAGGATGGATAAATAGGAGGCAATTTTTGTAATAGCATTGGAAGAGAAAGCATAACATTTCATTTATAAAATTATTATGTCAAATTTTACCATGAATGTGATTTTTAGAAGAAATTCTTAAGTAATATAGATCAAAATATTTGATCCGTTAAAGTAATAATGATATAACTTTCATTATCCTTCTAAAACCGCAAGGTTGGGATTTAAAACATCTTTGGGTGCATTAAAAATGAGATTTGTTTTCCTGCACACAAACTGACCCAGGTTGTTTGCACTATGCTGAGCATATGAGCATCTGGGGAAGCAGGTTGTACGTGTCGCCTTGGCCTGAGTAAGTGCTTACTCTTTGCCTCTAGACAAGTGGTGAGCTTCTTTGCCCAGAACATCTATGTTACATGGAAGTGTCTTTTAACTGAGGCTAATACAAAATTTTTATCTCTAATAATGTATCTTTTAAAAGGAGACTATTATTGAATCCAAGTGGATGAGAATTGTGAAAAGCAGAAATTCAGGACCTGGCAGACAGAAACCTTTAGAAAAGGGCAAAATTCTACAGCTACCCTACATACAGGGAGTTCACTTCTTTCTCTTATATATTTATTTTCCTGAATGCCACAAATGGAGTAAAATAGTTTCTAATAATACCTAGTTTTATGGGACAAGTTAGATGATGTCATACGAAAATATAGTTTAGGAAAAAATAGAAGGATCAAGCTGGGCACAGTGGCACACACCTGTAATCCCAGCAGCTGGGGAGGCTGAGGCAGGAAGATCACAAGTTCAAAACCGGCCTCAGGAAAAGTGAGGTGCTAAGCAACTCAGAGAGATCCTGTCTCTAAATAAAATACAAAATAGAGCTGGGGATGTGGTTCAGTGATTGACTGCCCCTGAGTTCAATCCCCAGTACCCCACCCCCCCGAAAAAAAAAAAGAAAGGAAGGATCAGATACAACATTCCCAAGACTGCACTTGCACTGTCAATTTAATGCAATATGATTTATATTTGGCTTTTACATTGTAATAAGATATTCTGAAAAATCGTCTTTGAAAACATGTTTAGGATAATATAACTTCATTATATAATGCACACAGGCAATTATTTAATTAGCTTTCAGACATATTTTCCAATTTTGTCCAATATAAATTTAGCTGTGGTGAAAAGATATATATTTCCAAACTATTCATCATGAATTTTTGACTCTTATTGGCCATATATGTTCTACAAAAAAAATTTATCATTAGTACTATCATTAGTACTATTAGTACTATTTTTTTAATCTTCTTTGATTTAATAAGAAAAATGTTGCATCTTTGTACTACTTTATAATTTTTAACTAATAAACATTTTTCATTGGCCACTTAAATTTTTTTCTCTTTTTATTAATTAGTTTTGTTCAGATCCTTTGCCCTTTCTTCTATTAGTGGGTTCAACTATATCTTACTAGTTAATAAATTGTTTTTCTTTTTCTTTTCTTTTATTTTTCTTTTCATTGGTGGTGGGGAAGGGGAATGCTGGAGATGGAACCTAGGGCCTACACATGCTAAGCAAGCATTCTACCACTAAGCTGTGTCCCCCAAATCTTTCATTTTTATTTGAGAATGTAATTTATTTACCCTTTTCCCTATCTGCTGTGACTATTGATTCTATGTTTTGTTTGCCTGTTATTTCGCTTAACATGGTATTTTTTTTTAGTGCATGCAGTTTTCAACTTGTTTTCTATTCATCTTTTCCTTCCTTTCATTTGCTTCCCTGCATACATTTTCCCTCCCTATCCTAAGACAGATTCATATTTGCAATATTTTTCTTTTTGTTCTTTTATTGTTTTATTTTTACTACTTAAGTGGGCAGAATGGTATCCCAGTGGTATCCACATTTAATTCCACAGATCTGTAAATATGATACTTGCAAGGAAAAAAAGACTTTGCAAATATGAATAAATTAAAGATCATGAAATAAGGAAATTATCCTGGGTTATGCCAATGAGATGGCTAGATATAATCACAAAGGTCTTTATAAAAGGGAGGAAGGGGTTCAACATCAGAGTAAGAGATATGACTATGAAAGAGGAGGACAGCACGACGTAGCCACTAGTCAAGGTATGCTAGCAGCCTCTAGAAGCTGAAGAAAGGCATGGAGCCAATACCCCTGGGTGCTTCCAGAGGCAATGCAGCTCTGCCAACACTGGGACTTTAGCTTGATGTGATCCATTTCAGACTTCAGACCCCAACAACAGTAAAATAATAATTTTCTGTATTTTAAGCCACTAAATAATTATGGTTGTAATAATCTATAATAGTAGCAATGTGAAATTAATACCATTCAGTCAACTTCAAACATTTTTAATTTAATAAAAGCAAGATCTATTTTTCCAAGAGACAGATAAAAACAAGGAACTCAGAAATAGCTCATAATATTTGGGGAACAAAATGTTCCTTAAAAACTTTGTATGGCTATTACATTATGATACCAGCTTTGAAGTTCTGGGATGTTCATACGCAGGAGTTCAGTTAGACTGGTACAATTGCTGAAAATTCAGTAAGATCTTGCAATAAAAGAACGAAGATAAGTAGGCGACCACAGGCTGTTAAATTCAAATCTCAACTGTTTATAACAAAAGTTCCTCTTCAAGAAACAGTATTCTTCCTTGGAGCCAGTATGAAGGTGACTGATGTCTGGCTCTCTGAAAATCTTTTTTATTCTGTTTGACCAGGTATTTCTCTCTACCAAAGATTACATATAAATGTATCTGGGAATTCCAACTAAAAATATTCAGACAATTCCATAAATATGTTTTAAAACTAAATTTTATTATTTTCTGATATTGAATGGCAATATTGGAAATTGTAGATGTATCTGCTATTGTCTTGGTGTTTCCTGGCTATTTAAATATTGTGTATTTCTTCCTATTTTGCGCACGCACACACATGTGCACATGGTTCCCAGGAAGTTGAGATATTCTTGTAAATGGTTGACAGGTACTCTAACATCAGATTACCTGATGGCTTGAATCTTCCTCTACTACTTAAATCATTCTGTGATCTTAAACAATACATTAGTCTTCTCTGAGCTTTGATTTTCCCTTATATAAGATGGAGATAATAACAGCGCATAAGAATAATTTGAGGCTGTAATTAGGTAATAAACATAATATATTTTGACAGTGTCAAATGTAAATTCCACACTTAGTAAATTCTGATTATTTATTCTTCTTTTCATCTCATGTCCATTTCAAATCTTACCACACTTCAGTGCCCAAAAAATCATAATTCAGAACTCATTTTTGACAACCACATATAATTATTTCTTCCCCCCTCTCTCGGAACTTCTTAAAACTATTACATGAAAAATAAAATATTTTTACTTCATTGGATTCATATGAAGTCTGCTTAATTTTTAATTACATACATCTTTTTATTCAACAATGTTACATTTAATAATAAGTAATTTCTGTGTGATATCCAGAACTTCATTGCAGTTTCCTCCTATGTAAAGTAAGAATGCTAATAGTACTCATAGGCTTATTGTGAAAATTAAATGTGTTTATGTATATAAAATGCTTGGAAAAATGCCTGGAACATAGGAAGTGCTAAAAATGTTATTTTTTTTACTGGAATTATCATTACTAGGTACAAAACACTATGAAAACATCTTTAACATTGCAAAAAAAACATACTATACACTTCTTAAGGCAGCCTATTGAATTTGCCTTCCTTATGTCAATCACATTGTAAGTTTTCAATAGATATCAAGTCAATGATTGAAAAAAATGTATTGTGGAAGTAATGTTAATATTTGATACAGTCATTTAATGGAAATTTTGATGTGCAATCGAACATGTGAATATATATTTATTTCAAAAGAAAAAAGAAGGAGGAGAATGCTTTTTTTTCTGTGTCTTGCCAATGGAGAGAATTTGGGCTGCTTCTTTATAAGGTTGACGGAAAGGAATCAATAGCAACAGCGAATGATCTGCACAAGGACATGGCTCAAAATTATCTGAAATAGCATGCATGGTAAGTTGTTTATTTGTATGCCCATGCTAAAGCTGTGCAACAAATTCAGTAAATAGGAGACGTGACAGTGAAATTGATAGGATTTATGCTTAAAAAGGAATTAGCTTGTAAATTATGAAAGAAGTTCTCTTTTCTTATAACACCATGGCAAAAGCAGAAATTTCTCAAAAGCTGAGAAATTTGGCAGAGGTATAATATGGGAAGAGGCCAGAAAGGAAGTTTCTGGAGATAACAAAGGGTATCTCTAAAGCACGCACTAATTAACAGTCCCCAGCTATTTTTAGTTGAAGCTTCCTCTGGAAGAACTACTCCTTTCTAGATATATCTGCCAGTTGGAAGAAAAATAAATAAATAAAAGACTAATCTGGCACCTGGGTATTTCCCCTTCTTGCGTATTCCAGTTTAAATACTTTCTTTTGTGTTTCTGGATTATTTATTTCAGTACATTATTTTCAATATCATTTATTATTTCATTAGTTCATTCACTCAACATGCATTGGTTGAGTGCTACTCTATCAGAGAGATTGGCTAACAATTCATAATTAATTATTATCTTTATAATTATTGCAAACTTTGTAACAAACTTTACAGAATATTGTGAGTCAGATTGGGGATTATTCAAGGTATTTGATTCTCACAAACAAATAATTACATAGCAAATGCTAACAATATCCACGACTTACAAGGAATGGAGGCACAGAAAGGTGAGCAACTCTCCCAAGTCCATACCCTAGTAAATATCACAGCGCCCATGACTCTGGTCTATGCCTTTAGGCAACATGCTAAAGATGTCTCTGGGATGATCCCATGCTTTTGAGAATTTACAGTTTGCTAAAAGGAAAAATACTCACAATGAAGTGTGTCCAAAGTCCTGCTGGGGTAATTATAAGGTATTATAAGAACTCTCATGAGAAGTGTCCAACTCATCAGAGCAGGAATGAGCCCATCTAAGTATAATGGGGATTCATGTTGGGTTAAGAGGTGTAAATGTTCTAGGAAAAACAGCATGCCTCAGATGAGAGAGTATACCATCAGGCCCTTTTAAGAAACGAAGTCAAGTTCACTGGACATATAGGAGAGAAAGGACAGGAAATGAACCCAGTAGGTTTAAAAAATATATATTCTTAGGGTCAGGATGCAAAAGCACCAGACTTAATCTTTCCCTTCCAGGTCTCTTCAAAAAGGTAATGCTTGACCTGCCTTCCAAAGCCTTTGTAATAAAAGGTGCACTCATGTTTGAATAGGTTACTACCTTGGGAGGCAGAAACATTTCATGTTGCCAGGAAGGGAAATGGATATCTCTGACCCACTCCTTTGCTTTCTGGAGAATTCTCCTTCTTGTCTTTTCTTATAGTCAATAGGAGACAAAATCCTTGAAAAAGTTCTATGAAGAATCTTGTAGGACAATTTTAAAGCTAAAGGAATCCATGTATAATAATAAATGGAGGGGGAGATGTGAGAACAAGTACTTATAAGAGGATTGGGAAAACAAAAGTAGGATCCCCTTTAAGATGTCAGAGAGTGACTGAAAAAGTTAAATGTGATTTGAAGAATGATTTTAAAAGGACTGAGTAAAAACAGGGCTTTCAAGGAGAAAGTCAATATTACATAAGGCAACAGAAATATTTTGTGAAGAGAGCAAGGGTAGAGAAACAAAGGGGAGGAAATTGAAGTTAAATAGAAAAATTCAAAGTACGAATGAGAGAATTTACAGTATCATCAAGGTAAAAAGTATAAAGAAAATGCCAGACAGGAATAAAGACAAAAAACACAAAATATGTATGGTAGAGAAAGTTTGGGCACAGAAGAAGAAATTAGAAACAAAAGAAAGTTTCTTATAAGAAAGAAAATTATAAGTCACATAAACAGAAGTTATGTATGCCAATAGCAAGAAATTACAAGGGGTAAGAAATTATTCTACAATAGCTTTCTCAACTCAGAAACTGAGCCTACTGATTAAGGCAAAATTTAGAGTTTCTTTTGGATTTAATATTTGATGGTTTTTCTGTTGAATCTTTCAGCCCTTTACAAAAGAATTCTAGGAAAACGTTTGGATTGAAGGTATTTGGAGAAGAGGTGAAAAGATCAGTACAAGGAAAATTACCAATAATAATTTTATTATAAAGGAGAAAAGAAAAGCTTTAGATCCTGGAGACCACTAACACTGCTGCACACTGATTACAAGACTCTCCCAGGCGTCTCGCTGCTGCAAAGGTTGGCAGGCTTAGCAGAGTCGGGACACCTAGGGCAAGTGATACGCCAGAGAGCTAAAAATAGCGGATTGTCAACTTCAGAGGAGACCTGAAACGGGCCAAAATGAAGAGGTGGAGAAATTATTAATTAGTCTATTCAAAAATACGGCTTTGAGGATTAACCATACATAATTTTCTTTCCTTAAATCTGGATTCAAAATAGTTTGCCAGATAAGCTGCTGAAATAAGTGAGGATGTTATATATCAAAGTGACCCACATTCTAATGCTCTATGGTTGGGGGAAGAAATAAATTAATGTGACAATGACAGGGAGGCAAGTCTACCCACATGGTCCTTCATTTTCATGTGCACTCTGTAGACTCTCTCAAAAGAAAATAAATAACACATCTGTGAGAAGACAAATGAAAATGATTAAAAAAAAAGAGAGATGCTATCACAGATTAATAAACCTGGGTACCTTATGCAGATAACATTGCTATGACGATAGCAGACAAACCAAACATGAAAATATTTAAAATCTGTAAAGAATGCTTCAGGAAAGCTGAAGCAAGAGGCAGCACAACACGCTGCTATAAAATGAGACAAAGGCAGATCTGATGCTGTGGAAGATATCAAAGTGCAGGCTGGGCCACTGGCAAGGCTTGACTTGCTTTGGAGAGAAAGAGGTGCAAAATGACATTAGTGCAATGAAAATAAGAGAACAGAACATGAAAATAAACATAGGGGATTTGAAAATTATTAGGAAGCTGCATACATATAATTAAGCATTGCCTACTGCCAACTCGCATTCTGCTCCCCCCACCTGCAGGAAGCTCCTTCCTTAATGAGTCATTTCAAAGTCTGCATGGAACAAAAGAGGCAAGAAAAGTTAATGGAAAGCTCCATGCTTCCCAGGAGAGGGTGAAATGGTCAATGTAAAAGTGTATCATCAGTTAAATTCTTGTCTTTCAAATATATGAAGGCAGAAAGTGCAAAAACTGGGAGAGATGTTGAGGCACACTGGGAAATCACCAATTTGGGAAGTACCAGAGCTATATAACCAACAGTAAATCTGAGCCACTTATTTACCTAGTCTCCATTTTCTTTTCATGTGTAAAAAACGATAAGAGTCATGCACTCGTGTGTGTGTGTGTGTGTGTGTGTATGTGTGTGTGTGTGTGTGTGTGTGTGTGTATGTGTGTGTGTGTGTGTGTGTCCCAAATTCATAGTGAGAATTAAATGGGGCTGTATATACTTAGTGCTTAACACATTGTGCTCAAATATTTAGATAGATTTTAGTACAAGTGTCATTTTAAAATCTAAATGCTCAGAAGAGATTACAAAAGACTATACTGAAAGGAAACAGACATAATTGATGAATTTTAAGTTGGGGGCTTTACAAACGTCTCTTTGTAGCTACTAAATTTCATTATGACGTGTAATGTTTTAAAGTGAAACAGAAACCTCACGAGCGTGAGAAATGCAAGAAGAGGCAAAAAGGAAACAGAAGACATTTAGAGCCATTTGGAGGAGGAGGAAGATAAGATGACTTACAGTCACAATAGTCAGTGACTGACTATTAAATGAAAATAAGAAAGAGCAAACAATGGTTATACTTAACTCTTTGGGATAGCAGAAACAGTGAAATAGTATTCATTCATTCATTCATTCATTCATTCACTTATAAATTTAACAAATATTTACCGTGCTAGGCATTTTAAAATAATAGAACTGCTGAAATAAATTACATAGAAGAAATGATGAATGTGTAAAAGAGGTCTATTTGTTTACGTCATATTAAATTGTGATATGCTTAATGGTGGTTGTAGTGGGCCGGGGATCCATATAAAGGAAATTAGGGCACTGCAAGTCTGTTACAGTCTCATGTGAAAATGGCTAAATCTTCACAAATTTGAGGAAAGATTTTACATGGTACACTCAATCTTCAAGCTGCAAGGGAGATGTACTTCACACAGGCTTCTAAGCTTCACTTCAGCCCTTCACATGAACACCTCAAAACCCTGCATGAAGAAGGTAAAAAAAGGCCCGAGTGGTTGTGCAGGCCTATAATCCCAGCAGCTTGGGAGGCTGAGTCAGGAGGATCATGGGAGCTCAAAGCCAGCCTCAGCAACTTAGTGAGGCCCTCAGTGTCTTAGTGAGAACCTGTTTCTAAATAAAATATATTTTAAAAAGGGACTTAGGGATGTTGCTCAGTGGTTAAGTGACTTAGAGATGTTGCCTCAGTGGTTAAGTTTTTTTGGTACCAGTGGCACTGGTCCCAAAAATAAATAAATAAATAAATAAATAAGTAGATAAATAAATAAATGAAAGGAAAAGCAGAAATATCTGCCTTTAGAAAAGGTTGTTGCTTCTTTGAAATAATGCCTGAGAAGTCAGCTAGTTCTGCATAATAATAACTTTAGCTAGATGGGGTGGCACATGCCTGTAATCCCACCAAGTAGAGATACTAAGGCAGGAGGATCACAAGTTTCAGGTCAGCCTTAACAACTTAGTGAGATCCTGTCTCTAAATTAAAAGTATTGAAGCTATAGCTCAGTGGCAGAGCATCCCTGGGTTCAATTCCCAGTATGGGAACAAAACAGAAACAAGAACAAAATCTTTAAACTATTTACTTCATGGTAGATGTAAACAATTTGAAGGATATCAATCATGAAGATAATAATTATAATGAATTATAATTGGCTATTGGCCTATAAGCCACACCAGTGTCAGGCTTTTTCATTTTCATGTGCACATGCATTTCTAGTACCCTGCACCAGGGCCTGGTATAGAAATAGCATTTAAGATTTTTGTTACGTAGCTTTTTCATAAATGTTTGTTTGTCTGGATAACCTTTTGTTTATGTATACCTTTGTATCATAATAACAATGTTTAGACTATTAACTCAGAAACTTCTAGACTACTAAAGTAAATCCCAAGATATTCATTTAACATATTCCTGGCTAACATGGAACCACTGAAGTCATGTTTTCTGAAATCTTTCTCTAATTGAAGCATTATGTGCTAGAAATATTTCTGAAAAAATCAATTTAAAGATTGGGCAAGATTGCAAGGCAATATAGTTTTAGAGTAATCAAGCTAAATACCCACCACAGCAAAACTAAAATTAAAAAAAGAAGTATCAACTGTATTTAAGAAATGCTTATCATGTCAAGATGACACCCAGTATCTGTAGTTATAATGCTGCTATCCCTCAGTAAGCAGCTGAATAAATTAGAAATAGAGCACAATATTATCCATTGAAAAGAAATAACCCAACACAAAAGGTTGCCAAGATACTGAGCTTTTATCATTTCCAAAGCTTGTTCTCTGAGTTGCTTTTGTTCTGTCTACCCTACATGACTATGTTTGTTGCTATAGTTAAATCCGATTTTCATTTTCAGTGATATTGCGTGGTGCTGAGACGCACAAAAGGCCACAAAACTGTGTCTTTAGGCAAAATTCCTCTATCACGGTGCAACTTCGGCTTATTTCCCATAGTCATTTTTGAAAGTCTAAATGGCATCAGGGTTTAGTTTGTGCCAGAACCAAGTGCATTCCAGAGTAAAACACATTCTCACTCACTTAGAACTGTGCTAAGGGGAATGATTCTCTCCTTGATCAAACTTTAGAAAAGCTTCTCTGAATTCTTTCAACTCTGCCCCATCCTTCAAGTGCCCCCAAGAGACAGGTTTTAGCAAAAAATCCTGCTGTTGAGCTAGCCAGAATCCCCCATCCTCCATGCCTCATCACTCTCAATATCTGACCCTACTTCTTATCCTCCACTGTCCCCCAGGTCTGATCAGCTTACCCTGCCTTCAGCGAGAATTGTTAGTTCAGCTTATCCTAAATTCTCCCTTACACCTGATTCTTATTCTTAGTTATTTTCTATCCACCAACCCTCAACCCTAATCCTTGGCTATAAATCCCCATTTTTCCTTGTTGTATTAGCAGTTAACCCCACTCTCTCCCACCTGCTGCAAAACCCTGTTGCTGTCTCTATACCTGTCACAAAAAACCTGAATAAAACTGTCTCACTCTGCTTTAACAAGTGTCTTGACTAAGTTTTTCTTTAACAGAGAGACTTTTCCTTCTCATTCTTATGTATCATTTCTATATTACGTGAAATACTAACTACACATTGAAATGTTGCCTGGCAGGATCGAATACTTAAGAGGATTTCACCCTCATACAGATTTCATCTTTTTTTTTTAAATATTTTTTAGTTGTAGGTGACAGAATATCTTTATTTTATTTTTATGTGGTGCTGAGGATCGAACCCAGTGCCTTATGCGCGCTAGGCGAGCACGCTACCACTGCGCCATAATCCCAGCCCCCAGATTTCATCTTTGATCATAAGGTTAACAACTTTAAACACAACATACTTTACATATTCAAGGAGTTTATAGCCTGAAAGGGGAATACACCCAGACATAATAATATTGTATTGGTCCTGGAAGCAGAATTAGTAGGGAAGAGGAAATACTTTTTCTTTTTTTTTTTTCCCGCACCACAATGCCACAACATATATATGCACATGATTTGGACAAATGTGTTTTTCTATACTTTCACAATTTTCTCTAAATTACTGTCATGTTCCAGAAAAACAAAATCACATGTTGAAAATTTGGATTATTAAAGTCTATGGTGCTCTGTAAATAAATCTTCCAATTTTGGGGAGAGGGTGCAAGGGATATCTCTCAAAGCAAATCATGTCCGAGTTAAAAGTTCATTTGATATTACTAATATTTTTTGCTTGTTTATTACTTAAAAGCTATTTATTCACAAATGCCTACCTTATGCCTTTCTTTCTTCCATCCTACCACTAGAAATATTCATTCTACATCACTATAGCACCCATGATTTCTTCCAAACCTCACTTCACAAGCACATGCCCATAGTGTTTCAGGAGACAACTGAAAATACCATTTTTGGAAACCTATCCTGAATAAACCTATTCTATTATTAAATTCTGTACTTAGTTCTTAAAAAATAATGCACTGAAAAATCCATGGTGACAGAAAGCACAGATTCCTATCAGCATTTGTGTGCTGAAAGTCTGATGATTCATTATTGACTCTAACATCAAACACTAAGACTGCTTGCTGTCCAAGATCCTCGGTTGCCTAGTCTTTATTCTTAGAGTAGATTAATTTTGTTTTCTGTCAAGTAAAAGGTAATTGGACAAAAGGACTTTTCCCAGTAAGGTATTGACCCCTTTACTGGTCCAGACTATATGCATTTCAATAGATAATACCACACTAATCCAAATTAATCTGGAAGAGAAGTTTCATTTGGTATGATTTTGCTATTCAATGAAAGGATCTATTTCAGGAGAGAGACATGTTTTCCTTGCGAAGTGAAATGGTTCATTTTCCTTTAGATTTCCAAGTTATTGGTCAAAATCTAAGATAACCAACTACATGCACCACAACTATTCCTCGCAGCTGGCCCTAAATATACAGAAGTAATTCCAGAGTTTATAATCCCTTCTCAAATTACACTCTATCTAAATTATTTTTATTTTCCTTGGATTGCTCTCTGAATGTATGCATGGCTTTTTATTTCAATTCACTGTTTCCATGAGATGCTATTAGAGTTTCCCACGCCCCCTTCTGGAATGGGAGCTGGAATCTGAACCACCGAACTTCTACACAAGATACTGAGGAATAACTGCTTATTGGTGGTCACTTTTTATATATTGTTAATCATGAAACCTGAGCATCTAGGCTTAATTAAACAAATTCTTTAGGATCTCTTTTCCAAAGTGAAATATGGTAGTCTGAATCCAAATGATTTATGTAGTTTTAGTAAGAAAGAAAAAATAAAATCAAATAATCAAAGAACAATAATAGTAATTTTTTTTTCTAGACAATGTACTGAGTAAATAATTGATTTTGTTTTGACCAAATTTCTAACATTTACTAGTAATTTTGGAGTCCTGCACTGAAGTAAACAGTAATTTGGAAAGTGCCTACTTAAAGAATGGAAGCTGACGTGTTATTTTTAATTATAGGTTAAATTATTGCTAATAATTTAAGAAAGAGCAAAAATAATAATGGAGAAAAGCTTTTACAACATTGTGACAAAAAATTACAAGTTGGGCTTTGTTAAAATACATGACTCATAGGAACATGGGACAAATTATGCCTTTCTAGCCCCAATGATGCTCAATTTCAAAGCTAAATGTAATACTCAACTTTTTATCTTGGATGGGATGATGAAAGGGATACACAGAGCTTCATTACTACCTCAGAGAACTTGTTTTCAAAAGTAAGGTAGAAATAAATCTGAAGAATTACCTACGAGAAAATTATCCATATTTGGGGGTTAAATACGACAAGTGGACAATGTGTAGGGAACAGAGAGCTGAGCCAGAACAGAAGGTAATCTGTGAGAGAGTTAGGTTTCTCTGACTCATAGAATGTTCTCTTTAGGAATAATTAGAAAAACTTAGAGGAGTTTATCAAGCACTGTTTTTACCTTCTATTTTCCATGGAGTGGGGTGTTTTACAGAAGATGAGTTAGCAAAGGGGGAAAAACACTGAGTTTGTTTCTTAAAGGATAGACCTGGCTCTGAGCAGCATCATGCTCTAATAGCACCTTTGGCAAACTCACCCTGTACCTCTACCTTAGTTTTTTCTAATTTGTAAATGAATTTTTAAAAAAATATTTTCTTTTATATAACTAGATGTAATGACCAAATGAGATAATCTCGATAAACATTATATTTTGAAGAGTTGTGCTAAATTACTTAATGTGTGGTGTGTGTGCGTGTGTAGCAGTAGTAGTAGTAGTAGTAGTAGTAGAATACATGGTAGATACTAGAATATATTTCCAAATTTAATTGCATTTTGATTGAAAAGCTGTTTAATTAAAACAATTTTCTTGTTTTAATGGCCTCACTCACTTTTCCTTGTTTCATATTCAACAGCTATTACTGTAATCCTGAAATTGTGGTTTAGGATATTAGTCCTAAATCCCATCTCATGAGTTTGATTTTCAGTTCTGCCACTTACTGGTAATCTATGTTAATTTGTCTTTACCTCTTACTGCCTTTTAAGGTTTATTTCTTATAAATAGGAATAATAGTAAGGGTACACACCAAATAGGTGATTTGATGGCTACATGACATAAGTTAGGTCAAGTGCTCACTACAGTACTTCACACAAAGTATGGAGTTAAATAAAATGGAAACATTTATTATCGTATTTCAGTATAACCCAGTCTCTCCAACTGCATCACCCCATGCCTTTATATTTGATTAAAAAAAAAAAAGACCTACCTTCTCCCCCTGTTTCTTTATTATCTTTTAATTCCAATGCTTATGATATTTCATCTTTAATGTCATGAGTTTTCTCAGTTCTTTTCACTACTAGATGACATTTTAGACAGACACTAAGAACCGACATATCCAATAAGCTTGTTTCCATCCTATCTATTCTTCCTGCTTCTAATGCTTCAGATAATCCTAAAATTTTATTAATAAAACAATTCTGAGGGCTGGGGTTGCGGCTCAGCGGTAGAGCGCTTGCCTAGCGCATGCAAGGCACTGAGTTCAATCCTCAGCACCACACAAACATAAATAAATGAAATAAAGGTATTGTTTCCAACTACAACTAAAAAATAAATAAATATTTTTTAAAAATTCTGAGATGTTAGATATATGTAGAACATATGCATATCTATCTTCTTTGATTCTATAAATTCTCTGCCTTCTTCTGACCCCTAACTATAGCTTTTCACTTAAATTTCTTTCACTTTTGCTCTATTCTCTCACATCCACTCATCCATTTTCTTGGCTTTAGTGACAACCCCTATGTATTAAGTGACTCACAAGTTTCCATCAGGGGGTCTGATCTGTGACCCAGACAGTGAAGAGCTCTAATTTTCCACTTGAAGGTTGATCTCAAGTATATAACACAAACACATAAAGTTTTCAATCAAATTCAACCCTTTCTTTTAATTTCCCCACCTCTTTCTATTGTGTTCTCATTGTTCCAGCCCCTTAGTTTTGAAACTGTAATCACTTTTGACTCATCCCTTTTTTCTTCATTCTCTATATTCAATACATAACAAAAGACTCCATGTGCTTTTTACTTGCAAATAATTATTTTTTATTCCTCTACTCCTTATCTCCACTGACAACACTTAAATATGGGGCTCATTATTGCAACAACAACTGAATGGTTATTATAGCTCTTTAGATTTTTCAGAATTTCTGTTGCTTCCTTGCCAATCATTTTTTCTGCCTTATAATGGTTACATTAATTATTATTGCACATATTTTCATCTTGTGAGTCCCTGCACAGAAGTCTAAATGTTCTTCAGTGTTACTAAAGTTACTATATAAACTCTCATACATAGTTTTCAGGTTTCCCATTGCCTAAAAAAATCACCTGCATACAAATGTTCATTATTCTTCCTTCTCTTCCTCCTCCTCCTCTTCTTCCTTTTTGTGGTACATGGCATAGAACTCAGAGGCTTTCTACCCCTGAGCTACGTCTTAAGCCCTTCTATTTTTTTTTTATTTTGAGACAGAGTCTCAGTTTCCCAGGCTGGCCCTACTTGTCTTTGTAACTCTATCATTCTGTTAAGGCCTATTTCTTCATTACTTCTCAAACATATTTTGTCTTTCTTTACTCATGCTTGTTATTATTATATGAAGATGTTTCTCTTTCCACCAATACAAATCCTACCTCACTATGTCAATCATCTTGTCTAAGCTAGGCTGCAGTAATGAATAACTTCTAGTTCTTAGTGATTTACAACAAAAAATGTTTATTTCTTTGTGGCTTTTTTCACATGCTCTTTATTTTAGTCCCCAAGCTGATATGGTAGTTTCCTCTGAGATGGTAGCATTCTCGTTTGAGAGGGTGAAAAGAAAAAAAAAAAAAAGAAACAACTCAGTAGGTGCTTTGCTTTTTCTGAGAATTGCACATTTCATATCTGCTTATATTTCACCGGGCAAGACAAGTCACATGGTGAAGCCTAATATCAGTAGGATGGGGCCTGATCTTTCCCTCAATGGAGAGGCACAGCAAATCCCATGGCTAAGCCTGATGTCAACAGAACTAGAATGTAGAATACTTCCATAAAGAGGAACAGCTAATATTTTGAAAATTAAGAGAGTCTACTACAGTCTGCTCTTTGTCACAAATATTTATCTTCCTCCTTCCTTTTCACAAAATATACTCACTCCCTGTCAAGGCAGAAAATCTATCTCATAAAGCCCAACATCAAAGACTTTGATCTTATGATCTTTTCTACCTACATCAGGTCAAGATATGCCCGCTCTTGATTTACAAATGTATTAACCAATCAGACAGTGGGAGTACAGGTACAAAATAATGAATACTCAGATTTGGAAAGGAGAAGAATAGGGAACATATGGTATTTATAGGTCCACAGACACTTCCCAGCCCTACTAGGGAAGTAATGAGACCTGCTTCCCAGGAGAGGGGAGTGTTCCTCTATTAGACCCTGGGACTACTTCTTCAGGACAGCAATCTAGTCAACTCTTCTCCCAGGTCTTCTGCAGGGGACACTGATGTTCTTCTTGTATGAATTGCATGAAATATTCACGATGTCCTTGAGTTTGATATTTTTTATTTTAGATATTCTGATATTATTTTATACTGATATTATTTCCCCACCCAAAAAAGTCTTGTAAATTTGTTTATTTAAAGGGACTGTATCTTATCAATGTTTCTAATATGTTGTTATTTCCAAAATTGCATTTAGGACACATAATTAAAATTTTAATAAAGAGAGGAATATTTGATTCAGGACAAGCTTTCATAAGGATAAGCTTATAGACCAAATGGGGTTTCTGTAACCACTGTAAGAAGAATGTATGTTAACAAAGAGTACAGGTTTGCTACAATAGTTTGATACACAGAATCCTGAGTATGGCAGTGGCTATCTGTATATTTCTCTTGAATTCACACATCTTTGACATTTGTTTCATTAGGCCTAGGGTTTTTTAATATTATATTATGCAAATATTATTGGCACATGACGTTCATTAAAATACCTTGGAGCATTCAGTTAAATACCTGCGGGCATTATCCTAGTACTTGCTTTGGTTTCAGCCTATAATATGACATCAAACTACAGTAACTATCCAGAGCTGCATTTATGATCAGGAAAAATATGCTCTATCTACCATTCATTATTCCCAAGGTGCCACAAGATTACCTGAGGTGACATGATCAACTTTTTTTAAATTAAAAAGCCTTTTTTTTAGTTGTAGATGGACACATTAGCTTATTTATTTATTTATTTGTATGTGGAGCTAAGGATCAAACCCAGTGCCTCACAAGTGCCAGGCAGGCACTCTACCACTACTGAGCTACAACCCCAGCCCCATGATCAACAGTTTTGAGTCCTTCATGGCAAACAAAATGTCACTGTGGTTATAAAGGTGAGGGATAGATAGTGTAAGAATATCTACCTTTAAGTAAATCAGTCTTTCTTTTTACTTACATAAAATTTTAAAAAAAGAAATGCTATAGAAATAATTATTATTATGTTGATAAGAAGATGCACTTTGACCATGGGCAATTTGTGATCCCTCAAGAATAATACAATAATGCTTTTTGCCATTTCTATAGCCTTAGAAATGATTTCTCCACACAACCTTGTGAGATAAATAGATATTTAAGAACTGTTAATAGGTCAAAAGCCCAATGTTAACAACTAGCACCTTTTTACTCAATAAAATTTAAAGTGAAGTGTAGTGAAAGGTAGGTGGCTTGTGAATCTCATTTTTCTTCTTTTTCTTCATTTGAACTTGGGATGTTCATAATGTTTTATATTTCTTACAACTTCATCTCTTGATGACTTTCTTTAGTTTTATTCTGTTTAGTGCTTTATAATGCTTTCTAATATATTCTGGATACTTCCATGTTTTAAGAACTAGTGTGAGGACTTCCTAGTTTAGCATCTTACCTGGGTAAGGAATAGAAAATCAGAACGTTTTCAAGCTCTTTTATACCTAAAAAGTTTTAATGGTTGAATTTTAGACATTGGGAGTATGGATTTTATAAGATACTAATCAGTCTGGGAAGACTGAAAATGTAAATTAATTACTGGTACTTTGGATGATGAAAACGCTAATAAAAAATTAACATTTCCCAAGGTTCCAACATTAACGACTGCATGTTGGTTAAAGACTCTAGCTATTGCCTATAAAGTTATTTTAATAGAAGCTAACATTTGTTGAAGTTTTACTACATGTCAGGCATTAATTCTCAGCATGTCACATCTATTGACCTATTTAATCCTTATAATAACACTATGAGGTATGCACTGTTATTGCTAATAGGATTTGAGAGGAGAAGCCAAAGCACATAAGGATTAAGTAATCAGCTAAGGTTGTTTGATCAAGATGCAATCTGAGCAGTTAAGTTTCATAGTACATGTTCTTGACCGCTTTGCAAAATGGGTTTGTGAAGAGTGCAGTTCTGTTAGAACCAGGAACTTGATAACTGTAAGGATCTGGACATAATATCATAGTGGTGGGTTGAAGCATACATTCACTTCTTAATGAAAAATTCCATTCTCCAAGTCAGAACCGTGGTTCCCTATCATAAGGGGATTCAGGATTCATGAGATACATAAAATTCCCTAGAGGTCTGTGAGCTTAAGTGACTTTGTGTGTCACCAGAGGCCTAAATGTTATATGGAGAATGAAAGAAAGCAATAGCTTTAGATAAATTAGATTGAATTAACACTTCATTTGTTTAGATATCATCATCTGAAATGTGATATTAAAAGGTCTGTAGTTTTCTATTGTCTAGGTAGAAATCCTGCAAAGCAAATTAATATTGTAAATAGGTTCTAATGAGAATGTTTAACACTGAGAAGAGTGATAGACACATCCAAAGTAGGAATCCTGGTTTTGGTCACAGGTTCAGCTAAAATCTTATTCTGGCCCCTGTAAACAGTGCTACTAATGATAATACCTGGTGCCTTGGCAGATGTTTGTCCCAGACTTCTCAATCTCTCTTTATTGTAAAGTTGTCTGGCTAACTTCCCACTGCTTTCTGTTCATCAATTTATATTTGTTGCTATCTGGTATCCTGACATTCACCTTCTGTGTGTCTCTGAAATACATACCTGCTTTATATTCTGCCCACAATTCCTTCTCTTCTCTTCTTATCTATTAGTATATACCTTGTAGCTAGATTTGCTTCTCCAGCTCCTTATACTTACCTTAAAATTTTGTTGGAAATGCAGAATGATGTGATGCCTCTCAGCAATTTTCAAATCAAGGGACACACAGAAAAAGATAATATTTTTGTATCTGGAATTATTTGATGAGATGGCTTATGTCAGAGACAATAACAAGCAAGGGATTCTAGCTGCCCCAGGCCTTGGCTACCTGACCTTATTGCTGAGAGATTCTGTATAACATCCCAGCTATTGTTTACTTCTACACTTATTGCAGAGGTCTGATGTAGTGGAAAGGGTAAGTAGTTTGAAGCCTGATATAACAGGATTTCATATTTTGACTTTGCAATGGCATAGCTCTGTGACCATGATAAAATGACATATTCTATCTTCTGCTTTCTAAACTATTAAATACAAGCAATGATATCTAAAAGGGAAAAGGATATTTATGAACCTTTTCTGATTAGTCCGACTTTTTTTTTATTCCCTACCTAATACTTTTCCAGAAGAAAAGTTGGCAATTTGGTTGGTAAGTGTTCTGAGGTGTTTGTGATAGCATATGAATAGTAGTTAAGGACAAACAGCATGGACACATACTTTATATTTTGCCTTCCAATCTGTCTCCTGCACGAAGTGAGACTTGAATCTTGAAAGCTGTTCATGAAAGGAAGATATAGCCAAATTAGAGCTTCCTTCCCCTTAGAAATTTGCTTGGAAAAAAAAAATGCACTGAAATTGTTAAGACATTACTTGAATGCCTACTATGTTTCAGGTATGGTTTAAGTCATGGGAAATATAAAAAATAAACAGAATGCTCTTTCTGTTCTCAATGAGCTTAGGATGTATCTAAGAGAGAGCAGAGAGTTAGAAAAATATTGAGGAAAATCTTTCAGAAATGCTGTGATGTAAGTGAGAACATGAAAACACATTGGCAATGTTAGGGATTTCCAGACAGGAGTGGCTACAGTTCCAATACAAGTATCCAAGTGTGTTTTTCAGTCTCTCCTTCCCGTTTACATCTATACCCTTTTCCAGGAAAAGGAATATTTTTGTTGCTCCTTCCAAACTTTGGACATAAACAGAACTCTGAGAGGCTGTCCCCAGGCCCTTCAGCTCAGTGCTTCAGGCAGCCATTTGTACTCTACTGATAGCGTGTCCTATTTGACCTGAGGCTTTTCTCAAAGCCTTACTGTTATCCTCAGGCTACACCATGATAATTGAGAAACATGGTTCTTTTAGTCCCAGATTCTTCATCATATTTAGAGTTCTACTGTGCTCCCACAGGAGAGACGGTTACAGTACCTCTTCCCAGAGTCACACAACAGCAACTCCCTCTTGTTCATGTCTCTAATTCCCACTTAAAGTAACCTGGACAGCATCTTCTTTTCCCTTTGCTATTCCATGTTTGTGGCATAGACTTTATACTCCTATTCCAAAAGAGATAATGACCGACAAGTAATACAAAATTTTAGACCTCATACTACTTTACAGTCTAAATGCCTCATTCTCAAAAATCAAAATGCTATGTTTTTCAAACGCCATTCAAATACAGAAGGCAGTTTTGAAAGAAAATCTTGATTGATATTCAAGTATCTTTCTCCAAAACCAAAATACATAAATATAAAATAACAGGATTTACTACTAATTCCCAAGAAGGTCAATTCATGCTGTGCCTGATAAGCTTCTAGGAACCAGTGAGAAAATTGGTACAAATGATTTTATGAAAATCAAGGCAGGAATAAGTTTCAAGGCCAAAGTGTTCAACAGAATGGAAAAAAGAAAAAAAGCAGAGAACATAATAGTTCACACACAAAAGGAGAAAAGCAAAAGGCCAATAATCATATCAAAGAAAGAATATGCACCTTCAACCATAATGAAACACAATTAGGAATCACTTGTCTTTATCACCTTAACATTTGTTTTAAAGCTTGATATTATTTGAAGCTATCCAGGGGTAATGAAACAGGTATTCCCAAACATTGCTGTTTGAAGAATATAGAAACACATCAGCTTAGGAAAATGACCTAGATAAAATATGTCCAGCTAGCAAAGGTACAATGTCCTTCAACTTAATATTCCCATTTTAAATATTTGTAAGAATAAATCAATATGCCAAGAAAGCATATCCATAAACATTTATTTTGTAATTTTGATTAAAATAACACTTGAAAAATGCTACACTGTTAGATATAAAAATCAATTATTAATATACATATTAGTTTCTATAAATAGCTTTACAGAAAACTCTAATATTAATGTATAATATATAAAAATATACTGCATAATATTTACTATATAATCTCATATAAAATTGTATTCATATATATGTATACATTAATATACATATATATTATACAAATAATATATAATGTATATAATATAATATATTGTACATATACATACATTTCACATGTATGTATATACACACATATAATACATACATTATATTTAATATATATAATGTGTGCCATGTGCACAGACCAAAAACATCAACTAATTTCTCCTAAATGGTGATATTTTAACTAACTCACTTTTTAAAAAAAATATGTTTTAGTTATACATGGACACAATATCTTTATTTTGTTTATTTATTTTTATGTGCTGCTGAGTATCAAACTCAGTGCCTCACATAAGAGAGGCAAGCTCTCTGACTCTGAGCCACAACCCCAGCCCTTAAGCAATTCTCTTAATTTATTTTTCTTTTATTATTTGTACATTTTCCACATTTGGAGGGGGCAGGGTAACTGGGGATTGAATTCAGGGACACTCAACCACTGAGTCACATCCCCAACCCTTTTTGTATTTTATTTAGAGACAGGGTCTCACTAAGTTGCTTAATGCCTTGCCATTGCTGAAGCTGGCTTTGAACTCATGATCCTTCCTGCTTCAGCCTCCTGAGCTGCTAGGATTATATGCATGTGCCACCACGCCTTGCCCATTTTCCACATTTTTAAAATCAAATGTTATTTCTATAATAGAACAGACATTATGAAAAAATAATAATGAACAAATGGAAAGTAATAAAGAGAAAATAGCAAAGTTTTGCATGTTGGAAGAAGTTTACATAAAACAAGTGTTAATTAGATTTGGGATGTAGAACATAATTTGTGACTTTTCAAAGTAATTTCAAGGTTATTAGTAACTTTCATTGCTATTTAAGTGGGATCGGGTCAAGTAAATAGTCTAAATCTCTCATTCAATACATTAATCTCTTAGGGGTTTTATTTGTTTGTTTATTTGTTTTTTGTGCTCAAGATTGAAACCAGGAAGCCAGAGTCTCCTTACACACATTAAGTACATGCTTTATTACTGATCTACATCCCTGCTTTCCAGGGTACTATTTGTTTTCAATTATTGCTGAATATTAATTATGCAGCATAATTAATGCTGCATAATTATGGGTTCATAGTAGCATATTAGTACATACGTATAACACAATTTGATTAATTTCACTATCCATTAGGATGTGGGGAGGAAGGAACCCTTAGACACTATTGGTGGGAATGTAAACTAGTATAGCCACTATGGAAATCAGTATGGATATTCCTCAAAAAAATAAAAGTAGAATTACCATGTGATTAAGATATCCCAGTCCTTGGTATCTATTTGAAAGAATCAAAGGCAGCAAATTTTAGAGGTACCTACATACCCATGTTTATCACAGTAAAATTCACAGTAGCCAAGTCGCAGCATCTACCTTGGGTACCACTTAAATAAGTGCTTTAAGTGGATACCTAAATTACCTAATTACCTTATAAATGATAATTCTTTTAATCAGTTATAACTGCTGATATTTTCAGATTATTTAGCACCATATAAGGAATGAAATTTAAATAGATGAGGCTCAGCAAGGTAACAGTTTTCTTTTTAATCTGTCAATAGAAATGGGTCTGATATAACAGGGATGGAATTGCAAATTCATTCAAAAGAACAAAACTCAAAAGAACAAAACATTCATTCAAAAGAACAAAACAGTGTAAAAGAAAAGAGAGGAAAAGAAAGGCATAGATACTTTTTAATTGTTTGGGCAAGATAATTCATATATTATGAAACTTAAGGTAAGAATGAGTTATCAAGTAAGATTTTTATCTTATTTTATATTTTAATAATATGTTTCAGAATAATGGAGAAAGCTAAAAATTTCTAGGTCCAATGTCTACAAAGATAGGAATTCAAATGATCCACTTATGTACTGGTTAGATGAAAAGAAGACTAAAGAGGGAAACAGACATATCTTCAGCTAAAGCAAATTAAGGATATTTCAATCAATCATGGAACAATTGGACATCCACAAGCAAAAACAAAATTTTAAGATTCATAAAACAAATGAATAGACATCCATGTAACATTTAAAATATCTAATATTTGTTGGAGAAAACTAAGGAAAAATACTGCAAATATTTCATAAGCAAAACAAAAAAATTGAGTCATAAAGGAAAATTGATGTTAAATTTTATTAAGTTAACATGGTTACTCTTCAAAAGGCATTTTTAAGAAAATGAAAAGACAAGATACAGTCCGAGAGAAAATATTTGTAATATATTTTACAAAGGATTTGTGTTCAAAATATATAAATGAGTCTATAATAATAAATAACAGGGCAAAAACTAAAAATAGTTAAGTGTTTTGTATTGATACTTTACAAAAGAAGATTTGTGAGTGATGAATGAGCACATGTAAAGATGATAAACATTATAACCAGTTTGGAAATAAATACTGAAACCACAATGAGACACCACAATATACTTGTAAAAATATTAATGTCAATATCAGTTGCTGGCAAGGATATAAAACATTAGGAATTATGATACAATTTGGATGATAATGAAAACAAGTATCATTAAATGAGAAATCAAACTACATTTTCAAAAGTTAATGAAGTTTCTGTGAAAATATGAAGATATTCACCCCATTGCCTTTCTTTGGGTTTTTAAAAACCATATATAATATTTAACTTATTTATTCTCTTGGGACACAGTAACTCCTATTAACTTGGAAAATTAAATCTCTAAATCCCTGTGAAATATCTAAATTCTATCTAAAATAGCCGGAATTCAAGTTGTAATTTGGGGATTCTACAACCATTAGTAGAGCTGTTCACACTCAGGAGGGGACAGTATAATGCTGGAACAATGCCTAAAGGGAGAACTCCAACTGGAATAGTTTACACACTACTCAGCTATTCTCAGCTGTGAGGTAGGAAAGATTATATAATTTATATCATAAAACATTGAGTCACTTTTTAGGAAAGTATATATAGTAGTGTGACTGTATTTGATAGTAAGATTAACATTCTTTCAATAAATCAAACTTGGTCTTAAATATGTTGGTCCCCAAAATCCTAATGGTCATCTATTCCATTTTAGCATAAACCTGTTCTTAAAATGCTATCTCTTGATTTAGTTAAAAGATTATTCTATTCTTTAAGTAATAATCCAATTTCAACATTTTGGTTAGAATTTTCCATATAATTTTGTATTATTTAACATATACTTTATATATTAAATTGTATTGGTAACATTGGATTTTATTATTCTACATGTTTTAAATTTTGGGAATATATATATATATGTGTGTCTATGTACACAAAAATTTCATTTTTCTAAGGTGTGTGTTATTCACATTCATTCAAATAAAAAGAAAGAAACTCAAAATTTAAACATACTTGAATAGCCAAGCATGGTGGCAAACACTTATAATCCCAGCTGCTTGGGTGGCTGAGGCAGGAGATCACAAGTTTGAAGCCAGCCTGGGAAACTTAATAAGCCCTGTCTCTAAATTAAAAAAAAAAAAAAAAATTAAAGAGTTGGGATGTACTTCAGTGGTAGAGTCCCCTTGGGTTTAATACTCAGTACCATAAAAAAATAAAAAATAAAAAAAATATAAAGCAAGTACAAGAACGAAAATGGAATAAAATAAATTATGAAAATTGAAAAAAATAAATCATGAGCAATATTTATTATAAGTTCAAAGTCAACATACTGGATTAACTATGTGACCATTTGAATCATTTTCCCCTCAACCTATTAAATTATTTCCATTATTAATCTCATTTAGTCAATAAGTAGAAGAAATAATGAGGTGGTAGGCTGTGTATAATTATATTCAAAGTGTATCAGATTCTCAGATGACTGCATGATCTTTCTCAAATCCAAAATTTTGACCTCAATTCAATGTTAGCCCTCTAACAGATGCCTGTGAGCATGTGTATATATTTGTATTGTGTGGTAGGTGACTGAATGCTTATGTAGGCATTCCAAATTTTTTACATTTAGTAAGTAATGCCTTCTTAATAAGATTGAAATAGATAAACACAAAACACTATAGACATTGCATGCTCGAACTTAGGCTGAGTCATGAAATCATGAAAGGAAGAAAAATTCTCTGAGCAAGTTTCTAGCAGTACACGAAGTCTCAGAGAATAAGTGCAGGAGTATATACAATCAGCTCTGCTAAACAGCGCACTAAGGACACAACCACTGAGAATACCAAGTCCTCCATTAAGATGGAAAATAAATAAAGGCTGATAATTAGAAAAGCTGGGCGTGGAGGAGGAGGTTTTCGGGTTTTTGTTTGTTTTTTAAAATTTGTTTGTTTGTTTTAATTCCAAGGTGTTAGAGACAGACAAATCCTAAATCTGCAGAATCATGTTCTGAGCATTTTAGCATCTTTATAGAAAGGGCAAGAAACACGTAATATTCAGAGGAAGTAGTGTTTGGTTCCATATGCTCACAGGGAAACCTTGGCAATGATGAGCAGAACTGCCATTTGTATGAAACGATATTACTTTTTCCACTTGCACGATTTCCACTACACTTATTTCCTTTATCTTGGTCTTAAAATTATTTTTTCTCTAATTTGGTTATCCTAAAGCTTAGCATAGTGGACCCTGGCTAACCTGTACTGCCCATACAGAGGTTTTCAAGATCTATTTCTCAAAGTGCAAAATTTGAGAATCAATATAAAAAGAGTCATGAATTAATATAAAAAGAGTCATGAATCAATATAAAAAGAGTCCCCATTTACATAGTATTGAGCAAAGGAGGGCTGAAGGTTGCTCTGTCTGTTATGGATCCAAAGAAATAAGTTAAGAATAGGAATTACTTTCTATATAGGGAGTAAATTTGTTTCGACCATGAAAAAAATGGAGTAATTCATTTATTACTTCATAGTTATGATATTATGTCATCAATGGAAATTATGTCATTAATTAAAGCAAATGTTTAGATAAAGGTAGACTAGTTAGAAGATTTTGCAGCACTTGAAGAGATAGATGAGTAGGATAGAGAGGGGAGGAAATGATGACTTCCAGTAAAAAGGAAGGTAAAATAGTAGGACATAATCACGTGTTTAAGGTATAATGTGTCAAGTTGTAATCCCATATCTATGACTTGTAGACCTTTGTAGAGAAGGAGACTGTGGAGAGCAAGAGGTACTGGGGAAAGATAATCACAAGTTCAGTTTGGACAACGTAAAATTTGAAATGTCCCAGAAAAATCCAAGCATAAATATTAAGTAAGAAAATTATTGTATGAATCTATGACTTAGAAAAGCCTTGGTTGGATCTAAAATATGAAAATGTTCTGTTTATAGATACTGATTGAAGTCTTACAAATGAATATCATCAGTGTGAAAAGAGAAAAAACTAGGAAAATACTTGGGGGCTATCTTATTTAAAGGTCTTGAAGAGTGAGGATACAAAGCTGACTAGTAAAGAAATGTAAAAGGAAATCCACAAAGACTGTATTAAGAAACAAAGGGTTATGCTGCTAAATGATTAAGTGATTTAATAAATTAAGATTCCGTAGGCCTTCTTAGGCGGCATAGTTTTATTAAAGTGGGAAGGCCTCTCTAAGGAGTAAGAAAATGTAAAGAAAACAAAAACTCTAGGCCATGCTTGAGAAAGAATATTTCCTCTGTTTTTACATGAGAAGAAACAGGATGTCTAGGATTTGGAGAGGTGTTTAATGGTGGAAGGTTGACGAGTTTCAAAATGCAGACTTATTTTTTATGGGAAGTAAGAGACTTCTGAAGTCTTACTGGGTAGGTATGGTGATGGAGAAGAGGTTGTGAGTCCAAGTAGAATGGAAAGACCTGATATTGTTCTGGTGGACTATTAATTAAGTAAAAAAATCAGCTATTTCTCAACTAGAATAGATATATATCATTTAAAACTTTGCTAGGGTTTGGATCTAGAATATCCCCTAAAGACTCCTGTGTTGAAGGCTTGGTCCCTAGTGCAGTAATGTTCAGAGGTGGGACTTTTGGAAACAGATTGTATCATGTAGCATCTGAAACTCATCAGTGAATAAATTTGCCAAAAGCTGAATAGGCTACTGGAAGGTGGTGGAAACTGTAGGTGGTGGGACAAGACTGAAGGGAGTATGACATTGGGTTGTGCCCTGGAAGGGTGCTTCTTGTCCTAGGTCTTCTTTTTCTCTTTCTCTGCCTCTCTCTCTCTCCTTCCTGGATGTCATGATCTAAGTGGATTGCTTCCACCATGTTTTTCTGCCATGTGTTCTGTCTCATCTCAGGCCCAAAGCAATGGAACCTGCTGATCATGGACTGAAACCTCTGAAACCATGAGCCAAAACAAATCTTTCCTTCTTTAAATTATTTATATCAGGCATTTGGTCATAGTGATAAAAAGTTAACTAACACAGAGTATAAATACCATTTGTATTGGTGAATGCAAATTGAGGGTAGTATCATTCCAATCTGGTTGTGTAATTTTCCTTCAACCCATGGTCACCTGCCCAGGTGAAAATGCAAGAAATGGTTGGGCTCATCATAATGGGGACAAAACTTTCAGAAATGGAAAAGAGTGACTGAGATAATGAAATATGCTATCCAAGATGAATAGGGAAGGAAATAAAGACAGGAATCAACAAATGGATACTGTAAACAATGATATTAGTGGTTAGATTAGTGATTGGAGGTTAGTAAAATGAAACTTCCAATGAGGCCAAGGAAAGAAAATCTGTGGAAGTGGTTGAACAGGTAGTCTGGAAAAATAGAAAGTTGGAGAGTGGAATGTTCAATAAGTAATTCTGGAAATGGGAGTGGGTTGAAGTGACTGCAAGGCCCACAGTGTAAGAGTTTGGTATAATTAGTTGAATAAGTGATATTGTAAATGTCATTTGCATTGAGATGCAGCAGTGATACAGAGTCTGTGGACCAAGCACCATATTATTAATTGAATGAAGCAGACTCCAGAAGATGAACAAATACTATCCACAAGGAGGCATATAGGGCAGTATATTTAGGAAAACTAAAGGAAATTTCACAACCTTAAAGGCAAGAATTAGCTGAAAATTAACAAATTTAAATTACTTACTTAAGGGAATTGCAAAGGAAGCAGTGTCCATAGGAGAGCAAATTTCAGGAAATAAGGAAATGTAATGATTATTAAAACTGAAGCTAACATCAAAGAGTTAGATCCTTTGGCTATAATCAGAGCAAGTAGAGGAATATTCATCTGAAAGCATTTGGGTCTAATTTGCTGTATTTAGTTCTTGTTTATTTACACATTCAGAATACAGAAAAACAGTGAGGGCCAAAAATCTATAACTTGTAGAGGTAAAGTAATCAAGCAAATTCTTGGAATTTCTTGTGGGATGAATAAAAAGGACTTTAGTTTCAGGCAAAAAGAAAAAAAAATTCCCAAAAGAAAATTGTGAAGAATAAAACAACAAAAATATATCAAAATATACAAACAAGCAAAACACATTTACTATCATTTCCTGTGAAGTTTCCTTCAAGAATAATAACTGTATCTTAAGAATTTTATACATATTGAATAGACTTATATGACTATATTCTACACTTGAAAATTTGTTAAGATGGGAGATCTCTTGTTGTATTCTTACCATAATAGAGTACACTTTTAGAAAATGTAGAAGATAATTGAAAACTGTGTAACAATAAATATTATCACAGTATATTTGAGAAAAATCTAAGTTTGTAAAAAGTCTAAGTTTATAATTGTCCACATTTTTTCTAGTGCCTAAGTCCTTCCTGTATCTCTGACGTATTTGATATGCTTATTATAATGGCAACATCTAATTGATTATTCTACTGTTTCCTTCAATGCAGATTCCATTTGTTCTGTGTTGTTCTTTTATAAACTTAGATTTTTCTCAAATATACTGTGATAATATTTATTGTCACATGGTTTCAACTAAAAAGAACTATGATCTGAGGAGGATCCTGGAATGAGCCAGCTCCTAATAACTGGAGGAAGGGAAGGGACTGTCACAGAAGGGGCTGGGGACAGAGTGAGGGGACCCAGGTGGAACAGAGGCAGAAAATAAGGAGACAGATACCAAACTGGGGTTTAAGACATTAGGGATGAAGAGGGAACAGACTCACACTAGCACTGGGCTTGGCACTGGAACAATTCCCTGCTCTGAGTCCCCTCTTTTGCCTTGATTGGACCCCCTCTGCTTCCCTCTTCTTCCCATCCTCTTCTATCATTTTTTTTAATCTCTTCTTCCACCATGAAATTAATTTCTTATTTTTTTGGTCAGGTAGAATTAGAAAGATGCTACACTCCCCTCTTCTATTTCCTTCTCCATCTTATGTTCCTTTACTTTTTTGGTCTTTGTGAGTATATTTATGTGGACAGAATTAAGAAAAATAAAATTGATTTTCCCATTCTCTCACTTTCTCCATCTGATCTCCCCAAACCCCACAGAGTTACAACTTGGGACTCCCCTTAGCCCCAGAACACTTGTATATTGTTTGTTTGAGGTTTGTGCCATAGTAACAGACACAGTATTTAATTGCACATACAAATGTTTGCTGAGTATATTCACTGTAAATTTTATCTAATCTGGTTTTTGTTTGTTTAGGGGGTTACTTGGGGGGAGGTTGATTTTGTTTTTAAATATAAAAAGTAACTGTCAAAAAAAGTATTCTATTATGGTAAGAACACAACATGAGATCTCCCATCTTGACACATTTTCAAATATAGAATAGAGTAGGGTCAACTATAGCCACCACATTGTGCAGCAGATCTCCAGAACTGCTTTTGCATAATTTGAACTGCAGCTTCCTTCTTCAGCTGTGGCGGCCACCAGGTGACATCTGCAGCCTGTGTTGTCTTTGTCTAAAGACAGTTCTACTTTTGTTCTATTTTCTCTTTTATTTGTGAAGTGTTCATTTCATGTTTTTTGTTTATTGATATATTACCCTTTCTTACTTTAAAGCATTATATATACTTATTCATTTATTTTTATAGTGGTTCTATTGTTTCTGAGTTTGACAGATGTGGGGAGGAATGGAGGATGAATGTAGTCTATTATTTTGGAATTAGAAATCTTAAGAAAAACATATATATATATACACTTAAAAATTATTCATTAAATGTTATGAGAACTAGGGCTTTGTCTAGTTTTATTCACAATAAAATATTAATAAAGAAAATTAGTGCCCAATTAATTGGTTAGTTTCTCTGTCATATAATTGTAATTTTTCTATAATGAGAATTATAGCATGTATTTATTACTTCCAAAGTTCTGCTACTTATTTGTATGATTCTAAGAGCTAATTATATTGTTTTTAAAGATTTGTTTTCTTTTGAATCAATCTCTCCAAGACCATTTAAGTTCATAAAATGTCTGGAAACACACTTCATGGTAAAATAAAAGCAACCAAAACTCTCGCAAGAAAACATCTTAGTTAATGTAGTAGTATTGAAAAAAGGAAGTTACATCTGAACTCACTAGGTTGTATGCAAACCAAAGAACTATGTAAATGAACTTTAGTATCTTGAAAGAAAACAATATACATCTAACCGTAAGATGACACTCTACATGAGAAATTCTGAAGTGAAAGCAATACTTCAGTTATATTTATTTGTATGAGCTTCGGTTTTTGCTATTCTTTTCACAATATTTTAATTATTTGCCTAAAAATGTCATTATAGGAGGAATCATGCAATATTTTATCTTTCTTGAAAGATAAACTGATAGTCGAACTATGATTATCAGAGTTGGGGACAGGCTGATAGAAGGGGACCAAGTTATGGTTACATAGAACCTAGAAGTTCTAGTGTGTTATTGCACAATATGGTGACTACAGATAATGTACTATATATTTCAAAAAGCTAGAAAGGGTTTTGAATGCTTAAATCATAAATAAAAGATAAATGTTTGAGGAGATAGATATATTTACCTTGATTTAAACATTGTACAATGCATACATATATTGAAATATTCCATAGTACCCTGTAAATATGTACGATTTTTATGTGTTTGTTAACAAAAATTGTGGATTTTTAAAAGTGAATCAAAAATTTAGAGCACAAAACATTAAAAAATTGTGGTCACCTGGATTCTTTATATTTCTCATTTGAATCTTGCCATAATGACAAGAGGAACACGTAAGTGCTGAGTTTAAGATATTCTCAAAGTCTGTTCCAAAATAATGTTAACATGTTCTGAATTCTTCCTTTATACTACGCGTTGTGCTGACACTTACCAAATGTTTTCATAGAATTATACCCTAAAAGGTCAAGTTCAAGAGTCAGATGGAGTGTCACAGATGGAGTAAATCCCAAATGGGAGACCATTCCTACTCTAGCCTCAGGTGGGTTGATGTGGACTTGAAAAATGGTTGAAAGTCACATGTTCCAGACTGTAGGCATGAGATGACTGAATCCAAGTATCTGGAAATAGATTCTTGAGCAGATCTGCCCTATGCACTTTACAAGTTTTTTCTCAGTTTTTGTCTGTAGGGTGTTTTGTTCATTTGCTATTTTGGTGTTTGTTTGTGCACACTTTCTAGCAGACCACCAGGTCTGAGGGATAGCATGGAAATTTAAAGTCACATTCATCTCCCAGAGATTACACAATGGTCTTTTGGGGAACTATAACACACATAAAATAACAAAATATCCAGCTCCAAAGCCTGCTAGAACACTGCAGATTATGTAGAACCAGGTTGAGAGGACTGATTTAAAGAAAGAGTTTTATCATGTAAAGTTAAAATAAATTTTGGATATGAACTCTGAAAAAAGAGGAGAATTTGCTTGTCAGTCAAGAGAGGATCTACTTTCCTAGTGGTTATCAAAGATGCATATTGTCCCAGCATAAAAATAAACAGGAAATGTTCCTAGAACATTAATAGTAACTGTAGTACAGAGGTGATAGTGGACAGTATTAAGATTCGTAGGCTTAGGTACGGTGGTGCATGCCTCCAATCCCAGCAGCTCAGAAGGCTGAGTCAGGAGGATCAGGGGTTCAAAGCCAGCCTCAGCAAAGGCACTAAGCAACTCAGTGAGATACTATCTCTAAATAAAATACCAAACAGGGCTGGGGATGTGGCTCAGTGGTAGAGTGTCCCTGAGTTCAATCCCTGGTTCCCCACACCCCCAAAAAAATATTCATGGGAAAGGATAAAATGAGATAATCTTTGACTAGATTACTTCGCCAATGGATTTAGATATAATAGTACTGTACCAAATAGTTCTCTTATAAAATTAAAGAGGAGAAGAAAAACACTATTTTTCGAGTAATTTTCTGTATGTGATGCTGTACTAGGCTTATATGCTGCATTTATCTCAGAAAATCTAGGCGTTATTGTGAATTGACTGAGAACAATTAGGACTTTCAAACATTAGATAAATATTCCAATTTTAGAGCATTGATAATGCTAGAACAGGGATTCAAATCTAAGCATGTTTACGTCTAAAACCTATGTTCTTTCCCTATAACAGAGCAAATAATATTCAGGCATTTAGAATATTTCTGACTCAGGTTCCACATTTCAATACATACACACACACACAAACATGTATATAGGTGTGTATGCAGATAAACTCATGTATCTGTATATAACCCTCTCTCTGTAAAAGTTTATAATTTTTCCTATAAAAGTATATACATATATAGAGAGATAGCATATGTGAGTGTATTGATATATATATGTATGTGTATATACATAAACATGTACATACACACATATGTACACATACATATTCACAGGCACAGGTTCCTTTATTCATTTTACAAATTTTATTCAACAACTAATATGTGTTGGTTGGCTGACAAATGTGAACCTAACTGCATTCTTTCTGTTAGCTTGATTTTTTTTTTTTTGTTCACCGCTTTGTTTTACTTCACCACTGAGCTACATCCCAGCCCTTTTTTACTTTGATACAGGGTCTCACCAAGTTGCTTACGGTCTCACTAAGTTGCTGAGGCTAGCTTTGAACTTATGATCCTCTTGCCTGGGCCTCCTGAGTTGCTGGGATTATAGGAGTATGCCACCACACACAGTTCTGTTAGCTTGAAATTTAACAAACCTCAATGCTTAACTTAGGTATAAAGGAATCTTCATTTATGCAAAGAAAATAAGCATTAATATAATCTTCAAGGTTTTACATTTTTATTTATATACATATTTTAAATAATTTGTCATTTCACCAGATATTTTTGGTTATAATTGAAAACAAAACTTTCATTCAATAAATTTGTTTTATTGCTAACCCTCAATTACAACTTATAAAAGAAACTAAAAGGAAAATTAATGCCACAAATCCTTCAAAAGACCATTCAGGTAGAATACCCAATTTTCCCCAATTATTACCATTTGCCTCCTTGTACAGAACATCCTGCAATATTTGCCAAGTACCTTTTAGAATCACAATCAAAGAATAAAAGTGAACCTCAGTGGTTTTTGGCTCTTGTAGATAGTGTCTTCAATAGCAGCTTGCGGCATTGATTTGCCCCAATGGAATGTTGTTTCCGGAAAAAGGGTGAATGAATCACTTTTATGGGCTAAGAGTCTTTCTCTGCACGTCACCTTATATTATTAATGGTTGATTCAATGTTGCTGGCTAGAATTAGAGTTCTTTCTAGGGTAAGGTTAAATTCAAATAGCTGTCTTATGATTTCCTATATTACCAACCATCAGTGTTATTTAGGTCACGAGCATTTTGTTTCTCTTTCCCCATACTTAAATATTTTTATGTGAATTTCTGAAAAATGTCTTTAGCTTACTAAAAGAAAGCCACTTTAGGTACAACATTTTAAGATATTGGCTTGGGAATCAGACAAACCTGCATTTGATTTCTGGGTCTGCCATTTAGGCTGTATAACCTTGGACACGTTAATCCCTCTAAGGTACAATTTCCATGCTTCAAAAATAAGGGATGAAATGATGTATCTTATTGGAGCTACTAGATGGTTGAATGAGGATAATAAAAGTTTCTAGTAGGGTTCTTGCCATATAGTAAGCCTTTAATAAACAGTAGACATAATAATTTGTCAGACACTACTAGGTTTAGCAATCAACAACAAATATGGCAATAATTCAAATTTAAAAATACACAGGTTTAAATAAATGTTACACAAAGATTCATTTGTGTTTTCTTGCTCTTTCAAATTTAGAGTCATATATTCAACTTTCATTTGATTGAACAATTATTAATGGAACAACTAGTATATGACAAGTATTTAGGTACTTTATATATTTCTACTCAAGTTATTTAAATATATCTGAGAAGGAAGAACAGGACACATGAGCCTTGGATAATTCAAATGATACATATTCACATATCGCATTGTGTGGCAGAGAAAGTGTGCAGATATTAATGAAGATGTAAAAGAAGATGGAAATTAAGTACACTCAGGAAAAGTTTGATAAAGGACGTAGAAGCTTGCATATGACCTTGGAAGGTAACTAAAATTTCTAAAAATAACTAGGAAAAACTTAATTTGCATAGTTTATCAAGTAATGATTACATTTGTGTCTCGCAAAACTTAGATTTAAGAATGCATATGCATTCACACACTTTAATACAGAAACTCAGAAAACCTATGTTACTGGCTCAGGTACTACGAGTCAGTGGTAAACCTCAAACTGACATCTAGGTCTCCTGCTCCTGTGGCAGTACTTTTTTACTGCAATATGTTGAGTGAGCAAGCTTTCAAAAGCTTCTTGAATTATTCATATGAGTACAGACAATCCTACATTACTGCATAAGGCCATTTCTATTTATAGATATTAAGACTATTAAGACTTTCTTATATTCAGCCATTTCAATGACTAATTCTTGCATCATCAATTTCAGTATTTGCAGAGCTAGGTCCAATAAATTCATGAAAGTCAATTGTTCTCATTGCTTTCCAAATTCATATTCAGTGATCTCACATTGGTAGCTTGGAAACAACCATGGTAGAAGTATTTGTGCCATAGAAATAAGCATATACTTCAAATAAGGGTTTTGTTTCCTTAATGTTTTGTTTTGTTTCTGGAGATTCAGTTGTTAAACAATCTACAAGCCTGCTGGTGATCAGGATAGTAAATCCTATACAGTTACATTGTAAAAACAGGTAAGAATATGAATGATATGTTTAATAGTATATGGATGAAGTTTAGAAGAGAGTGAGATGAAGAAAGACTGAAGAAATGACATGGTCCTTGAAAGAAAATAGAAACATTGAAATTATTAGATTATACAAGAAAATTCTTTAATAAGAGGGAGTCTCTTGAAATACAATGCATATGAAGTTTGCAAGTGTAGTAATGTTTCTGAAACATCTATGTAAACTTACACAAATGAAACAGAAATGCCCCACCATGAATAGATACATTGCATCCTGGGAAATGAAGGACATTACTACTTCTGGAAATATACAAATCTATTATGGTATTCATCAATTAATAAAATATAAAAATGATTGTTTCAGTAGATGAAAATAAAGTAATTAAAAATCTCATCAATAACATAGTAGTATATGCAAGCTACATGTAGAAAATTCAATTTTTTGAGATAATTATAAAATATGGTAATTCAAATACTGAGGAATGATATTGGTCAAATTATATTGTTACATTGTATGTATACATGAGTAAGTAACAATGAATAGCACCTTACCTACAAGTATAATGCACCAATAAACATGGAAAAAACTTCAATATGAGCAACAAAAACTTGCTATTTTATTTATATAGACATGGATCTGAAAGATTATGCTGAAAACATTAGCCACACTTAAAAAAGATCATGTTGTGAGTGATTTTTAGTTTTCTTTAGAATTGTTTGTGTCTTTAACAATACGGCAATCATTTAGACAATGTAGACTATGAAAATTTTGAAAAGAAAATATGTTAGATATTAGAACTCATTCACAATACATACTTAACATATCCAAGAGAAGATTGAAGGGGGGAAATATTAAAGTTAAGATCAGATACATCTGAAAAATATGAGGAAAAAAGGAAAGAAGAGGAAAAAGAAATAACTAAATAAATGTTACTCCTTGCATATAGCATAATGAAATATAATTATTTAATACTTTGAAGAATTTACTGCCCAGGGAAATGTTATAATATCAAAAGCAGCAACAAAATATTTGATTTTAATTAAAGAATAATTAAATTTTACATATCAAATTTATGAATATACTGGCATGGGGAAAAATGAGAAAGAATAAAAATTTAACTTCAATAGTAGTTTTTAGGTGGTATAATCATGTATAATTGGTTTTCTTTCTATATAATTTTTGAAAGTATTTTTCACATCTTTATCTATTCAAGGCATGGAAAGTGTTTTCATCAGCTTTTTTGCTGCTGTGACCAAAAGCCCTGACAAGAACAATAAGAGGAGGAAGAGTTTATTTTGGTGCACATGGTTTTAGAGGTCTCAGTCCATTCCTCCAGGCTTGACAGGAGGCAGAAATCATGGTGGAAGTGTGTGGCAGAGGAAAGCAGCTAAGGACATGACACCAGCAAGCACAGAGAAACCTCTGTTCAACAAGGACAAAATATAAACCCCAAAGGCATGCCCAAGGGACCTACCTCCTCCAGCCACACCCTATCTGCCTGTAGTTAATCTCTATCAGGGCAATAATGCACTGATTGGGTTAAGGCTCTCACAATCCAATCATTTCACCTCTAAATCTTCTTGCATTGTCTCCACACATGAGCTTTGTGGGGGCATCTCATATCTAAACAATAAGAGAAATATGGTTCACTTTTTTAGATATCTACAGTTTCTGGATGTGCTGGTAAGGTTTCAGATGGTAATGAGAGCTCTGTTGGAATTTGGACTAAAGGCCATTCTCCTAACACTATGGCAAAGAATTTGAATACATTTTGTATATGCTTTAGGGAATCATCCTCCTTATTCAGCCAGCAGGACAGTTGGAAGCCACTGCAGCTGTGGTTGGAACAGGCTCAGATATAGCTTCTGCTGGCAGCAAGTGGTGACACCCATATGATGCTGGTTTTGCAAGCATGCAGAATGAGGGAGTTACTGAGTCAGGGAGGCTTTCACCAGGGAGGCCAGGCAGAGGGTGGCAGGATCAAAGTCCCTGTAAGTACCTCCAATGGGGCAATTTGTAGAGTTGTGAGAATGAAGCCAAAGTGACAGTGTAGACCCCAGGAAATTAGAGATGCCAGGAACATGGAATACTTGCAGAAGAAAGCTGTAGCCAGTGTGCAAAACAAGCCAGAAAGAGTAGCCATGTGATAAGCAACCAGCGAAACCAAAGGAGCAGGATTGCTCAGTTCCTTTGAAGTCCACATTCCTGCCAGTGTCCTAGATGCTGGATATGAAGATACACAATTTAATGTTCTCCATGCTGGATTTTGGTCTTGATCCTTTTTGTATATTTCTGTTCTTTTCTTTTGAGATAAGAATGTTTACTCCATTCCTATCCCATCATTACACCTTGGAAGTATATAACTTTCTGTATACTTTGTAAGGAGTATATGACATGGACATGCCTGGACATGCTGGGGTCTCACTGGGTTGCTGGCCATAAGGAACAGCAGCCATTGACTTGCTTAGTCATGCCTGCTTGCAATTGATGGGGGCTGCAAGGGGCACTTAACCCTAGGCCTACAATTGATAGGGAGCTGAGTCCATGCAATCATTAAGGGGCTATAAGAGGCACCTAACAATAGGCCTACTGGTTACAATTGATAGGGAGCTCAGCCCATGCACATGTGCAAAGAAAGGCCCAGTTACAATTATACTGTCTCACTGGACATAACCAATGGACATTGGCTTTTACTGGGTGTAACCAATCACTAGCCCACACCACCAACTTGGAACTGCTTTTAAACTGCTATTCCTGCCACATTTTGGGGCTTGCTCCAAGGACATCAGTGAGATCGGCTACCTTGTTTTCTGTCCCTGGATCAGCTCCACCATTCCCTGACATCCAGCCGTCGGCTGAAGAGAACCACAAGACAAGGAGAACATCTGCTCTTTGGCTAAGAGAAGTCACCTGGCATAGGAGGTACTTTGGGGCTTGTGGTTGCTCTAGGATTGTGTGAATTAATTGTAATGTTTAGTTGCCCTAGGATTGTGTAAATTAATTGTAATGATTAATTGCCCTAGATTGTGTAATTTACCTATAGTGTTTAATTAGTGCGTATCAAATGCTAGTTGGGGTGCTCCAGCACACCCACTACTTTTTGCATTAATTAATTATATTTGAGGATTATTGTGATTGAACATACACATACATTTAAAGGCAATCCACCTCTGAGAAATTATTAATTATGTATGCCGCTTGTGACATACTTCTATAAGGGATCATGGCAGAGTTTGCCTTGTGCCCCAGAGGAGACTTTAATTTTGAACTTTTGAGCAAAGCTGGAATTGTTAACACTTTGGGAACTTTTGACAATGGGTTAAATATGTTTTGCATTGTGAGCCTTTGAGAACCAGATGCAGAATTCTGTAGTCTGAATCTGAAATGTCCCCCAAGGCATGTGTTTTAAAGGCTTGGTCTTCCATGGCACTTTAGGTGGTGCTGGAAATTTTAAGATACAGGACCTAGTTGGAGGACTAAGGCTATTGGTTGCATGCCCTTGAAGGGATAGAGGAACCTCATCTCCTCTTCTTTCTTCTTTCCATGTCTCAGCCATAAGGTGAGCAGCTTTGCTCCACCATACATGCTGATGGGCTATGTCACCATAGGCTCAACATCAATAAGGCTAATTCATCATGAACTACAACCTCTAAAACTGTGAGCCAAAATAAATTTCTCTCCTTATAAATTGATTATCTCAGATATTTGTTACAATAATGAAAAGCTGATTAGCACAAGTTCCTATTCAAAAAAGCCACTTTGACATTTTTAAATATTTGTTAGAACAACATCCCACTTCTCAGTAAAAAGTATGCATTCATTTTCTAAGGCAATCAAAACAGCATATGATGGATTGGGTACTTTAAACAACAGATATTTATTTTCTCACAGCTTTGGAAGCCAAAAATTGAAGATCAAGGTATTGATAGGTTTGGTTTCTCCTGAAGTTTCTGTCCTTGGCTTGCATATGGCCACCTTCCTACTGTGTGCTCACATGGTCTTTTGTGTGTGTGTGCACCATCATATCTGTTCCACTTCTAAGGACACAAGTCATCTGGGAATGACTTCACACGTCTCACATCATTTGACCTTAATTACCTCTTTAAATGCACTATCTCTATATACAATTTGCATTTTAAGGTAAACTGTGAGATAAAACTTCAACTTAAGAATTCTGGGCAGAACCAATTCAGTTTATAACACCTGCTGTATTTCACATTTAGTTTTAAGTGCCCCCAAAGAAATGGCATGGTAAAGAACGTACCAGAACCCTCTTCAGTGAATAAAATATCTGAGGTCCAGAGAAGAAAAATTACTGACATGATGCCATCTCATAAGAAAAAACTTGGGTTCTCTGCCTCCTAATCCAGACTGTTCTATTGTGACACTCATGATTAGTGGCACAAATTTGTGTTGCATGATTTGTATTGGAAATTAGGAAAATGATACTCTGAGAACATTTTTATTGAAAATTTCCTTAACAGCAACCACCTTGCCCTGGAATTGGCTGATTAGATCATGTCAATTATCTTATATGTTTCTTCCAAGGTCAATCTTAGATAATTCTGACACAAATTTTTATGTGAAATTTAACTTGAAGAAAATACTCCAGTGAAGGAGAGCAAGATCCATTAAATATAATAAACTACATCAAATGTTGAAATCTATAAAGTGCCTGAGAACCTCTGAACAGTAATTTACTTAAACTTGCTCAGACATTCTCTTCACTAATGAGTCATATTAGCTATAAAAATCTACTAAAAGGTTTCCTTTCTAGTGTTCATATTTTCAAATGGTGACTAAAGAAAAAAAATGTTAGAATTATTGGAGGAAGGAATCTTGCTCATATTCTTTAAGGGAAATTAATATTTAAATCAAAACAAACATGTATGTGATGAAATCATTTGCAGTTACATATATTTTTCTACAAATTTTCTAAGTGTGGGCTTACACTTCTAAATTGTGGTAAGGGGCTACAGATGCAAATTGTCAAGAAGGATTGTCTTTGTCTTTATAAACAATATAAAGTTCAAGGTTTGCATATCCATTTTCCTTTAGTCTAAGGCCCTATTGACTGGTTTGATGAGCCCAGACTCTGAAGTCATACAATCCGGATGATGCCAATTATTAGTTGAACGATCAGGGAAAGTAGTTTCATCTATTTGCATTCGTTTCCCCATTTGTAAGCACAAGGCAACAGTAATAATTTATACCACCATTATTTTAAGAGATTAAATTTAATCTATAAGTAATTTTTGTTCAGTGCCTACAGTCTGCCAGACATTGTTGTCAGTACTGAAGATAGATGAATGGACAAAGTAGTAAAGATCTCTGTTACTATGGAGCTTATATTCTACAAGGCACAGTCAGACAATAAATAAGAAACATAATAAATGAGTAATACTACAGCGCATATTAGAAAGCTCTAAGTACAACCAGAAAAAAAAAAAAATGTTGGGCAGAGAAAAAAAATGAGGAGTGTTGAAGGAAAGAATGGGTAGCAATTTTAAATAAATTTGTGAAACTGACTTCACTGAAAGAGTGCCTTTTGAGTAATGACCTGAAGAAGGTGATGACAAAGTCTTGCATGCATGTAGGGAAAGCACTCACAGCTGAGGGAGCAGCATCAGACTTCTGAGATGAGCATGGAGGTGATGAGGGCGTCAAGCAACTAGCTTAAGTATGGATGCGTCCAAGTGAAATCGTATTTTGTAGTCTGGAGTGTGAATGGCGAAAAATATTTTCAGTTCTTGGAAAATTCAGTCATTTTCTTCTAAGTATGTGGTCCTATGAGATCCACTTCAAAAACAAGTACACTTTACAATAAATCAATGCACCAACCTTGTAAAAAAGCCTTGCTCATGAATATTCAAGATAACTGCAGATCCTAGACCATCTTACTTTTAGATCCATCAAGAATTTGTCTCAGAGCTGGGCATGGTGGCTCAAGCCTGTAATCCCAGCACTTAGGGAGGCTGAGACAGGAGAATCGTGAGTTCAAAGCCAGCCTCAGCAATAGCGAGGCGCTAAGCAACTCAGCGAGACCCTGTCTCTACATAAAACACAAAAAAATAGGGCTGAGGATGTGGCTCAGTTGTCAAGTGCCCCTGAGTTTAAACCCCAGTACCCCCCCCCCCAAAAGAATTTGTCTCAGAAGAAAAACTCCAGAAGATCATACGTATAATGCTTAGCATCCCTTTGGCCCAATAGTCACTCACTGCAACAGAATCTAAGGTGGCCACAATTGGTTCTAATTCCTGGCATACATGCCCTTCTCTATTCCCCTCCCCTTGAGTGTGAATGAGACCTATGATTTGCTTCTAACATAATACAGCACAAAAGATTATATGCATATAATCATATTCCTTGAGACTGTAATGCCCATTTTTCTGAAAACTGTCTCTTTAGACAGAAGGTTTAAGTTGTGATGCTGTGAGTTGCACTACAGACAAGGCTACACGATGAAGACGTGAGAGTGGCCTATGACCAACAGCCACTAAGAAGCTGATGCTTTCAGTCTCACAAAACTGAGATGTGGGTTCTGCCAACACACATATGAAGGTGTAAGCAGATCCTTCCCCAAGGTGATACTCAGATGAGAACCCACCTGTCACTTTGATGACAACCTGACAGAGAACTCAGACAAATGGTGTGCAGACTCGTGGCCCACAGAAACTATGAGATGATAAATGTATGTTGTTTTAAGCCACTATGTTTGTGATAATTTGTTAAACAGAAATGTGTAACTCATACCCTCACTCACTTTGGTGAAGTTCTACTTTAAGTAAGTTTTGTAGGAGGGAACTGAGGTCATAATAGAAGAGGACAACTCAGATCTGAGTGACAAGTGATGATATTAAAGCCAGGTCATTTCTGCCCGAAGTGGGTCTCCTCTAATGGTCAATATTTTCTCTGGGTCTCTCTACAACTAGATTGAGATTTTTCTCAATGTTCCATAACAGTCAGAGACTCTTCCTTCATTTCCTCTCTCTCCTTCAGTGTCAAGCTGACAGACAGTCTACAGCAACTTCCTTCCTCTCTTCTATTCTTCTGTACTTTCTTCCTCATAGGTGCCTCCCCCAGTAAATCTCATGCCCTTCTAATTCTATCCTGGTATCAGCTTTGCAGAGAACTCAAATTGACACGAGGACCTTTCCATGTTTTTATAGTTTTATCTGGAACTTTAGCCCCAGGCTAGGCTGGGAAGACAATCTACTGTAGTGAGAACCATATGAAGGGTTGGGAGAGTGACATTCATCCCCAGCTATGCAATGACCAATAATCCACATTGACTCTGAACATGTCACTACTTCCCTGGGGCTTTTAGTTTGTTAATGTTGAATTAGATGACCTTTATTTTTCCCTTTTCTACCTTCACTAAGTGTTAAAAGAAAAGCAGATACTAAAAATAATTTTTAAATAAACATAGCATATAATAGAGAGTGAAGGAAACTGGGAGAAAAAAGAAAACAGACAAAACTAATAAATGGAACAGAAAGAAAAGAATCACAATACTACATTAGTCATTGCACACAGTCCTGGTTTACATCCTGTTTTATTTTTTATTTTTTTGGTCTTGATTTTGCTGCCATAGTTACTACAGGCTTGCTGAAAGCCATTTTAGCACTTCACTAGGGATCTCAGATTGTAAAATCCCTAGGGCTTTTTCCTAGGTGAAGGTCAGTTTTCTGTACTTCTCTTTCTCTGTGTGGTCCCCATGGACCCAGTCTGCTTTTCCTTTCTCTTTAACTGTTGACACTACGCATTTTTTCTCTTGGGGCTTTTCTCTCTCCCACATTTTGTCCTCAGTAGTTTATTCTTTCTCTAGCTCAACATTTTCTTGGTGTGCTCAAAGACAAATATGTGCTCTTTTGGTTTTAAAGTTTTGACGTCAAATTCCTCTAGGGGAAACAAGTCAGTAGACAACATAAATACAAACACAGGGCATTCAGCATTTTAAGAAACTTATGAATTTCGTACCGTCACTGTGCATGGTCTTCAATGTCTGCTGCTGTTGACTTCTACTCCAAAAGGTACACCAACTCTCCTCTTTGGTATTTCCTCCAGTTTCCATTCCCCTCAGATGCATTTTTTTCTAACTATGGTAAATGAAGTACAATCTGGAGACATATAGTCAGGGATTCTATAACATGATTCATTCTGAGAATTATGTTATTGAGTAATTTCTTTATATGAAAATATCAAGGTACTTCCACAAATCTAGATGTTATAATCCACTATACAACCAGGACATATGGAGCAGTCTATTTCTTCTCGGCTACAAACCTGTGCACCGTACTGAATACTGCAGGCAATTGTAATATAATGTCATGTATTTGTATATATGTAAACATATCTAAAAACAGAAGAGTACAGTAAAATACAGTATAAAGATAAAAATGTCTTATTGTTATGGTTTAGATATGAAGAATCCCCCAGAATCTCATGTGTGAAACAATGCAAAAATATTCAGAGGTAAAATGACTGGATTATAAGAGATTAAACCTAATCATTGACCTAACACACTGACATGGATGAACTAGGTGGTAGCTATGGGCAGGTAGAGGATGGATGGAAGAAGTCACTGGGGTACATGCCTTTGGGGCTTATATTTTGTCCCTAGTGAGCAGAGCTCTGTCTCTGTTTCCTTGTAGCCATGTCTTGAGCTACTTTCCTTCACCTTGCCCTTCCATTATGATGTTTGCATCACCTTGGGACCAGAACTATGGATTTGGCCATCTATGAACTGAGATTTCTGAAATTGTGAGCCCCAAATCAACTTTTCCTCCTTTATGTTGTACTTATCAGATATTGTGGTCACAGCAAAAAAAGCTGACTAAAATACCTATACACTTGTATAGGGCCTTTATCATATGTCACTAGCACATTGTGTACCACTGGAAGGTCTTTAAGGACCATGACATGCATGGTCCTTCTGGAATGCCTACTGAAGTACCAGCCTAAGGCTCTTACAATTAATTTTGTCATTAGAATTATAAGAAGTACACTTTAAGGTAATAATAAAGAGTGTAATATAGTAAATATATAATCTAGTAGCAGTAATTTGCTATCATTATCAAGTACCATGTACTGAATATAATTGTTTATGTTATTCTTTTATATCACTGCCAGCAGAGTAGGTTTATTTGCATCAGCATCATCACAAACACATGAGTAAGGCATTTCACTCCAATATTACAATAGCCATGACACACTGTTCATGACACACATAGGTTCATTTTTCAACCCCATAGGATCCTGGGGTCACCATTGCAGACCAAAGGGTCATACATGGTGCACAAATGTAGATAGAAATAATGGTGTTCATTCATTTATCCTCTAGAAATAATTGTGTGCTTATGTATAATATAAAAAGGGTAGTGACAGATGATATTTTCCAAAGGTGGCCACAACACTACACATTCCTCATGGTCTTCTATATGCATGTGATGTTACCAACCTTCCCATGAAAAGTAGTATCTCTGACTTTTCCCATTGAATCCAAATAGAATTTTAACTAACTCAACAGCATATGGTAAAGATGACTTCAGGTGACTTCTCAAACTAGGTCACAGAAAGCAGGTTAATTTCTGCCTTGTCTCTTGGGTATAGTAGTAGTAATAGCAGTAGTAGTACTAGTAGTAGTAGTATACTTCAAGTAGCTACTTAAAATGCCTGAAACACAGAGGACACCACACTACGAGGAAATCCAGGTTGCATAGAGAAGCCTGGGTTCAGTTGAAAGTTGTGGATTCTGTTGAAAAGTCCAGCTGAGCTTTCAACTTAAAGCTATCAGCAACTGCCAGTTAAGAGCAAAGATGCCCAGCCAACAGGAGCCACCCTCCCGCACAACTGAGTCTTTTCACCTAAGTTCCCAATTGGAGGAAAGAGGGCAAAAACTAGTTATTTCCTCATTCTGGATTTTTCATGTACATACTCAATGATATGATACAAAAAATTTAAGGCCGCTAAGTTTGGCACTTTTTTATGAAGACAAAATAACAAAATAGTTGGAATGTATTCAGTTCAAATGTGGTATTCTGAAGTGATTGTCTCCGTTCCCTGTGTAGATATAAGGTCTTGCTCTTTCTGGGTTTTGTTGTTGTTGTTGTTTGTTTGCTTTGTTTTTGTTTGTTTTTTCTCATTATAAAGCCAACTGTATATTTTTATTGTCATCTCGTAAATTCCTAACATCTCATTAATATCTCATTTTTTCATGTAACTTGCCTTAGGGTTTTATTTTTTCCTCTTCACTGAAACCAATGAATATGAGCTTACTCTGTATTCCTTTGCAAAGACAGAAATACATGAGCTAGGAATCATGCTACTAGTAACAGAAACAAGAGAATTGCCTTCTCCAAATCCCTATTCCCTGCAGTGACTAGACCAGCATTTCTGGCAAAGTATAAGCCAATTATGTTCAATAGCACCGATATCCAAAGTAAATGAATATAGACCAGTTGTATTTTAATCAAGGAAGAAAAAGATAGCTGCCAAGAGACTCAGATTACGTATAATCATTTACACTTTGAATTCAGGAACAGTCTTGCCCAAAGTTACTAGTTGAAATGTTCCCAAATATGACTTGAATCTGCAGGATCTTTAAGAATTTTTGGTCCATATTATACAATAGACCCATAAAATAAATAAGTTAATTAAGATTGTGTAGATACACCTTTCAAATAAAAACAAATATCACATCTCAGTGAATTTGCTTATTCAATATGTAAAACTACAAAACTAGTTCTAAACATATAAAGTGTATTACTGTTAAATCACAATAAAAACAAGTACATTTTTAAGTCTAATGGAAAAAGAACTATAAACCAATTGCACTTGTACTGCAAAATGTTAATTTGTGATGAACTCTGATGATGGTACAGTATGACATGATCTACTTGGATGTCCTGCTTCAGTGTGTCCAATGAAAAGAATATTCTTCCAAAGTCCATTTTATACTATAAATCTTTTCTGTGATCTATCATCATGTCAATTTTGATGTTTGAATGTACAATTCAGATATTTAGTCTCTCTTTTCTCATCATCATCAGAGAGAACATTTGCTGATAAATAAATCCAAATGTAAATAAAGGTACAACATTTTGGATTAAGTCCCAAACTATAATGTGGGTTATCTACTTGAAAATGCATTATTCATTTAAATATTCAAGATCAATTGTCTCTTTACATATGTAGAGATACATGGATTATTTTCAGTATAAATATATGTATATATGTGAGTGTGTGTGTGTGTGCATGTGTGAATATGTATATATATATTGCTTTAGTCAGCTTTTTCACTGCTCTGACTAAAGGACCCAACCAGAATAATTGTAGAGGGGGGAAAAGTTTATTTGAGGGCTCATGGTTTCAGAGGTCTTAGTCCATAGTAGGCTGGCTCCATTCCTCAGGGCTTGAGGTAAGGCTGAACATCATGGCAGAAGAATGTGGCAGAGAGAAGCGGTTCACATGATGATCAGAAAGTGGAGAGAGAGACTCTACTCTCCAGATACAAAATAAATATACCCCATAGACACACCGCCAATGAACCACTTCCTCCAGCCACACCCCATCTGCCAGCAATTACCACTGAGTTAATCTCATCAGGGATTAATTCACTGATTAGTTTAAGGCTGTGGCCCAATCATTTCTCCTCCAAACCTTCTTGCATTGCCTCACATGTGAGCTTTCGGGGGACACTACATCTAAACCATAACATGCATATGCACAGTATATATGAATATAATATAGTGTAGATATGTTTCTGGACTTGTCTATAAATATTATTGAGATTTATTCCAACAGTACATTTAAATTTCTTCCAAAGAGCTCTTAGTCTTTGTTTGGCAGGACCAGGGAAGCATCCAGTCTAGGACTGATTTTGACCCAATATTGAGGCAAAACTTTTTGAGTCTGTTACTCTACGTCCCGTGAACTATGAGGCTACATTCTGGCTGGTGGAAATATGTACTTTTCCTGGCTTGCGTGAGATTCTAGTATTATATTTTCTTATGATGTAAGATGTTTCTTTTTCTCCATGTTGGGTTGTTGCTTTACCTGTATGTGTAGTCAGTGCTCAGCTGGAGATTCAACAGTGAAGTACCTCCAATAGCTGGCCAGAGCTCTGTTTCTGTGCATCCCTCTTTTCTACTACTCTGCCCTATGAACTTTAGTTACTCCCTATTAAATGAATCAAACTGAATTTCCAGCCTAATATCTTCAATGTAGGGAGATTGTTTACTTCTACCAGGCTTTCTTTTCCCATACTGTACCTCTGAAACTCTAGGCATGAGGCTAGGACAATTATACATCTCACTTTCTCAAAGATCATTCTTTTCTGTTGTGTGGTATGTAACTATGAAAATTGTTGTTTCACATATTTGACCAGTATTTCAGTTTTTTTCAAGTGAAAGGGTAAATCCAGTCCCTGTTACTCCATTCTGACTGGGGGCAAATATCACGTGATATCAAGTTTTAAATGAGTGAAGCAACGAAGCGTGGTGATGATAGCAACTGGTGATCTACCACAGTAGACCTGATCAAAGCAGATAACTATAGGGCAATTTATACTGAGGAATAAAACAGATGATTATCTCCATAGGATCATTATAAGTTCCTAGTTCAACATTTACATAAAGGAGCTATAATAGCACAGAACATTAAGTCTGTACTCAAGATTTGCCTTTGCTACTTAGGAAAAACCTTAGATTTTCTTTTATGTGCTTTGATTATATTCTTTTATCCCTTAAGTCTTTTCATTTTGAATTTTTTTTTTGTTAAGTAAAATACAATGTATAACTACAAAGGCTTTGTGTCTTCTAATGTATGCCAAAATTGGTGAGAACCACATATGAAAATAACCATATTTATATAAATGGCCTACTTAAAGTCAGCAAATCACTCTTTCACAATAGATCAATCATTTGGCTGTAAATTTTAGTCAATGCAAAAAATGCTTATTTAGGGGCTGGGGTTGTGGCTCAGTGGCAGAGTGCTTGCCTAGCATGCATGAGGCACTGGGTTTGATCCCCAGCACCACATACAAATAAATAAACAAAATAAAGGTATTAAGGAAAAATGACACCATGTTTAAAAAATTTTTTTTAAAAATGCTTATTTAAATCACTAGGTAAGACTCATGGTAAAAATCATGCATTATATGTGATTTTTCTAAAACAATACATTCTATGTGCAGAAAGATTATATTTTTTCTTGAGAGGATAGGTAGCCAACAGGCAAAATTCACTTGGCTTATATTCAGTGGCTAACTGAGTATATTAATAGTATTAACAAAACAAAGACAGATGGTATTTTTCTACTTCTTTAATATAAGCAGACTTTATTAATGCAATTATTCCATTAATTGAAGTACAGCTTTATTTTTAAATTAAAATTCTTCTAGTACTGATGCAAAGAGAGTGTAAAACATCACAGTTAATATTATTCTATTTATTATAATATGACCTCTAACTGGGTTGGAATGACAGAACAATTTGAAAAAATATTGAGTATTAATTATCTGTTTCTAGATTTTAATTTTAATTATTTTTCTTTCTTTTTAAAAATGGCAGAATATTCCTTTGATATTTCTCCCTTATATAAAATATTATCACTTCTGATTCAATGGCTAAAACCATAAATGAAAAAAACAGCTTAAATTCTAATGATATTTTTAGAAGTGGACTCTTTTTTTTGAGAAGACATCTTTTAACCCTCTCCTATTATAAAATGATATAATGTTAGAAGACCTATACCATCACATACTGAGAAAATATTATATATAGTATACATGAACTGGCTTAATTAATTCTTACCACAGACTGATGAGGCCAGTTCTCTTATTGCCCTATATAGTAGGAAACTGAGTCAAATAAAGATCAAATAATTAGCCCAAATTCACATAATGAGTGTGTGGTGGAGAAGAGATTAATTCCAGAAAAACTGATAACAAAACTCACATAACAAACTCACATTGACAGCATGCTATGTTACCTTACAAAGGAAATATGCAAACATAAAGGCAATAGTAAAAAATATAAAGGAGAATAGATGACAATAGATTGAGAGATTAAGGAGTTGGTAGTGTATAGATGTTCACTGCTGGGTTGGCTATAACAATTAAAATTGAGAAAACATAGTCTCCAATAGAGAAATAATTTAAAACATAATATTCTCATGAAGACTTACTATACCATTGACAAAAATAATGATATCAAATGATATGTTTGATGTCATTGTAACATATCTTTAATATATTTCTACAAGAAAAATCAAAAAGTCAAAAAGTTTAAAGTTATCATATTTTTATAAATATATGCAAAAGAAAGAGAGGGAGGGGAGGAAGGGAATGGAAGGAAAGGGAAGGGAATGGAAGGGAAGGGAAGGGAAGGGAGGAATGGGAGGGGAGAGGAGTGGAGGGAAAGGAAGGAAGGGGAAGGGCAAGACCTGGAAGAAGGCTCATCAGATAATCAGAAGGAACTCTCTTGAGACCTGTAGATCTCCTAGTAATAAGATTGGCATTTTTGTTTGTTTGTTTTCTTGATTTTTGTTTTTATGCAATAAAAAATGAAATATCATGGACAATAAAACAAAAACTTAAGCCGGGCGTGGTGGCTCAAGCCTGTAATCCCAGCACTTAGGGAAGCTGACTGAGACAGGAGAATTGCGAGTTCAAAGCCAGCCTCAGCAACGGCGGAGTGCTAAGCAATTCAGTGAGATCCTGTCTCTACATAAAACACAAAATAAGGCTGGGGATGTGGCTCAGTGGTCGAGTACTACTGAGGTCAATCCCCAGTACCAAAAAAAAAAAAAATTATGGACTCTCAATAAAATGAAGACACTGCTGTTTTATATTGGAAAGATATGGTAAAATCACAATTAACTGAAAAGATAATTCCCTGCTTTACACATTTTTGAAGAAAATAATCAAGTCTTCAAAACCGAATGTTAGAAGAAATTTTTTATAAGAAAGAGTCATAAAATCATACAAATGAAAGAAGAAATCAATGATTTGAAAATAACATAGAAGTGGTAAAATAAAAATATTGACTATAACATCTGATTCTTAATAAATATAAGCCTGTTTTTTAAAAAGAAAGGTATTACAAAACATATCAGAAATTGGAAGGGAAGTGTTAAAAAGAAGTATTTAGGATGTTTAAGTTTGTGAGCACAGGTGCCAATACATGAGTTTGAACCCTACTTTCAACATGTATCAAGTATATGATTTGGGATAATTTTACTTATATTCCCTCATCTATTTAACAGGGATAATAATGATACTTCTCTAGTAGTTTTTCTTAGAACAAATTGAAATGATACAAATAATATAATTATCCACGCCAATAACTTGGAAAACATTTGTGACATAATTGATTTTCTGGAAGTAAAACTGATTCCAAAGGAATGAGAAAATACCAAGAATCAATAAGTTTTTAAAGATGAACTTATCTCCTACTTCCTTGATAAATCCTTCTCCAGCATCTTGCCCAAAATGATCTCTATTCATTCTCTAAATCATTTTTTTAAATATTTTTTTTTAGTTGTCAATGGACCTTAATTTTATTTATTTTTATGTGGTGCTGAGAATTGAACCCAGTGCCTCACACATGCCATGCAAGTGCTCTACCACTGAGCCACAACCCCAGGCCCATTCTCTAAATCTTAATTAAACTTTATTTTTATACTTCCTTTAAGGACTTGAGGTAGCTCCAAGGATTTATAAATATGTTACCTAACTTACATGGCAAAAGGGACTATATAGATATGAATAAGGTTAAGAGCTTTGAGTTAGATTATTTTGGAGTATCAGGGAAACCCAAAGTAATCACATGAGTCCTTAATGCCCTTCAGCCTCAGTTGAAAAGGTGATGATGGAACAAAGGTTAGAGAGAAATCCAATGTTACCAGCTTTGAGGACAGAGGAAGGGAGTCCCTAGTGGAGGAATGTGAACTGCTTCTGGAAAGTGGAAAGGATAAGGAAATAGATTATCCCCTAGAGTTTTCATATAAAGAATGCAGCACTGGAAATATCTTGATTTTAGCATAATGAAAAGTCCCATGCATGGGATTTCAAAGCTTTGTAACTATAATAAATTTGAGGAGTTTTATATACTATGTTGGTCTAAAATTTGTTTACTACTTGCTGGTGGTCATTTGTTGCAGCAATAGAAAATTAATACAGTATTATATTGTTATATTCCCCAACTAATTCAGTCTCAGTGGGGTAGGTCAGAGCATTCTACATTTCTACTTAAAATTTGGAGCATCTAGCATGTTTCTTTGCATGTAGATGGAAGTGCTCAATATTTATTTGATTGGTTCCATTTTTCTTTTCCAGTATTATACTCTATTTTGTTTCTCTTTCTTCTCCCTGTATTCCATGAATTTCAGTAGTCTATGGCGAAAGCCATGCAGATTTAAATTGGATAAATATAGTTAGTTTTTTCCTTTCGGGGATTTGAGATTAGCATATGCACCCAAAGGGCAGTCACAGTGTCCTTCCAGAAATAGCTTCCTTTCATATAGACTCTGCTACCTAAAATATTAATGGAATAATCATCTTTTTCCTATTCAAAAGAACTTTCCTCCCAATAACCACAATTTCACTAGCTGCTTGCTTTAATTACCAACAGACACCTATACATCATGAAAGCAATGCAAATTACATACAGACTGCGTCATTTCCTTCAGAGGAACTCACTGTTTATTGCTGTCAGAGAGCTATTAGGAGATATACCACATTAGCTAGGCTCAAAAGAGAGATTATTTACAACAAATCAAATCATATATATTTAAATAGAGAAAATAAATGGCAAATAGAGAAAATAGTCATAACACTTTGTGGTGTGCTTATGCAAAATTTTAAAAAGATATAAATAAGTAGTTTGCACATTGATATTATGTATATGTAAATAAAAACCATACAACAAATGTGATATTATTTTCAAGGTTTTTTTTTTTTTAAATCAGTGATTTGAACAGTTATAGAATTGAGTAATACTGAACTTGAAAGGTAATTCTGAAATAATTTTGTCTAGCCTTTCAGCTACAGCAAGAATTTATTTTCTAATTTTAATATCTTGACCTATTACTAAGATTATTTATTATTTGTGTCTCTGTTTAATTTTGGCAAAATTCCCAAACCTTGAGATATGAATGATGTTTAGTAGATCTGGGAGAATCATAAACTAACAATTCCTCTTTAGCTTTCAACAAATGTTACTATGAAGCATGGGGATGGGAGAGCATAACATCCAGCCAAAAACTAAGATTTAAAGAAGTTTGAGAAAAGGGTGAGACACTTGAGAACATTTGTGGCAGTTAAGAGAGCTTGAGTTCCATCTGTTACTTATTTGCTGTGTGATCTAAATTATTTATTCTCTCTCAGTCTTAGCTGTGAAGTTAGGAAAGATTGATAATGGAAGTGAAATAACTTCATAAATCAATTTCATTATTGTATGGATGATCTTCCCAAGATATTTTCTTGGGTACTAAGTAAAGGAGGATTAACTTTTCCTCAAATTATATTGGTTTATTTATATTTAGTATTTATTTTTGAGTAATAAAAATTGCATATACCACATTTAAGACCTGCTTTTATTTTCTAAGAAACATAATTTCAAACTTAGCATTTAAAAGCCCTACATATGATTTCCTAGAGATTTTCTAGAACCAAATTAACAAAAATAAGCCTTTATAATTAATTGTTCAGTTTTTAACTCTTAGAAAGCTAACACATTTGTGAACAAAGAGAATCTACTTAAAATTAATCTAATAAAATTTTAAACTGCTAATAACAGTTGTAATAAATTTGAAGAGTTTAGAAAATATTAGCTACCTTAAAAAGTGGTCAAATGAATTAAATTTTTCTAATAATGGTAGCCCCACTTATAATATATACAATGTGACTGAGAACTGGAAAGCTAGAACGAAAATAATCTGTTTTGTGGTATCAAGAACTCCGAAATCAGAGAACTCGAAGGACAAAATATGGAAGAGACAGGATGGCCATGGAAACAAATTGAGAATTTCTGGGCTATTTCCCCAAAGACAAATGCGAATTATATAAAAGATTACTGAGAAGCTGGGAAGCCAAGCAGGGCATTTGACAGATTCTTGTACAGAAGGGAAATTTTAAAAGAATTGGAGTACAGAGACCATTAAGAGGCTGTGGTAAACATCCCAGGTTTTGATTCAGGACCAAAAAGTTTTACATTTCAGGAATGAAAGAGAAAGGAAAAAGACTATCTGGCATTAAAGAGAACTTCAAACATTTTTTGTTTAAAGAAAGATAGTAAGGATAAAAGACAAATTAATAAAATAAGAAAGACTCAATGAAAATGGACCTACAATGCCAAAACTTCGGTTGTTTGAAAAGGCTAATATATTGTTAAATCTCTGGTGAGACTATTCAGAAAAATGAGGCTTATTGACACAATTAAAAGATCAAAATTTATTTGTAAAAATAAATTTGAAAACTTAGTTTAAATTGACATATTTATGTCTAAAATTACCATAATAGATGAATGAAGAAATCTAAAAATCTTAATTGTCCTACAACTAATAAAAGAGTAAAAACTGAATCTGTAATTTAAAACTTTCTTACAAAAACAAAATAAAAACCCCAGAACTAGATAGATTTACCGGAAAATTTTATCAAGCATTTAAAGAAGAATTAACATGGATTTTGCATGAACTTTCTCAAAGTATAGACTAAAAGGAAATCCCTCCCAATGTTTTTAATGAATGCAGCATAATTTTAACCTGAAACTATGCAAAGACTTGATAAGTAAGAAAAATCATAGGTTGATTTTTCTAAAGAGAATAGGTGGAAAGAATCCTAAAGAAGATATTACTGGCAACAAAAAAGACAGGACTGAATGTGTGAAAGGCCAACACTATAGTGGTTAGAATAGAACTCTACTTCAGGAGTAAATGACAGAATTCTATTAATCAAGAATAAAAGCTCAGATGGTTCCATAAAAAAACAAACACCTCAGCACCTTGATTATCCGAGTAGGAAATAAGCATCAGACAAATGCTCCTTGACTTAGGATGGCATTATATCTTGAAAAGCCCACTGTAAGTTGAAAATATACATCAAATATGCATTTGATACAGCAAACTAATCAAACATCATAGCTGTATTAGTCAGCTTTCTGATACTATAACAAAATACCTGTGATAATAAACTTTTAAAGAGAGAAGGCTTATTTTGGCTCACAATTTTGAAAGTTTTAGTTCATCAACAGTGGGATCCATTGCTTTGGGCAAATGATGGGGCGACACATCATGGCAGATGCATATGGCAAAACAAAACCCTTTACCTGAATGTAAGGCAAGGAGAGAGAGGAGAAAAGGTGAAACTGGGGACCAACCCTTTAACACTTGGGTTTTTGAGGAACATTTCAGATCCAAAATGTACCAGTAGCCTAGCAACACATGACATTATAGAATATCGGTTCCTGACTATGTGACTAATTTAGATGTTTGCCTCACTGCTGCCAAGTGACTATGGACTGACACTTCTGAAACTGTGAGTCAAAATAAGCCTTTCTTTCTTTTAAATTTATTTTCTTAGGTATTTTGTCACAGTGACGGAAAGTTGACTAACACACACCCAGAGTACAAAGAATACAATGAATACCTTGGACATTCAGCTGAAGTTCAAAAAGGCCATGACTGAGATGAAGATGCACTCTAGAATTAAAGCCATACTTTAGGACGGACCCACCTTAATAAAGCCTAACAGAAACAACAGAATTTAATTCCCTGACATAACAAAATTTTAAAATTTATAAAATAAGACAACATAAACCAAATTTCTTAAGATACATCAGTGAGTGTCTAAAATACTATAAAAAGTCACCACGCTTGTACAAAAAAGCCCCCCAAATTAAATATTAGACTTCTTGACATTTTTCATAGTCCATTAAAGCTCTGTTCAACTTTTTAAGATCTGTTTTCTTGCTGTCCTTCAATTTGAGTCACTTTTTTGGAAATGTATTTAAGTCCACTGAATCTTTCCTTCTAACAAAAAGGTATTATTGAATTTAATGTTAAATAGTTAATATTTTTATATTTTTACTTATGGTTTTCAGATCTATATTTTACATTTGGTTGTATTTGAGAGTTTTCATGTTATTCCTGAAATTCCTTATCTTTACATCAATATTTGGATGTCAGCAAATTAGGAGAAAGAAAATGGAGGAGAAAAAAATTAGTGAAATGGTTTTTCTAGATTACAGTAAAACACATCAGTGCACAAATGCAAGTGGTGTAGCAAATGCTAAAGAGGATAAATATAAGAGAAACAACACTGAGGTATATTTTGGTTGAACTGCTGAAAACAAGAAATAAATAGAAAACCTAAAATTGAGCCAGAGGGAAAACGAGACACATTGTGTTTAGGGGAACTGTGATTAAAAAGAACTGACTGACTTCTGATCATGTCACTGGAGACCAAAAGACAATAGAAGATCATTTTCTTTTTAATTTCTTAAAAAAGGCATCAATCAAAAATGTTATATCTTTCCATAATGAGAGTGAAATAAAGGTATTTTCAGGTAAACTGTAAGTGAGATGATTCATTACTAGCAGGGCATAATTTTATGCTTGTAGATTTACTTCAGCAAAACAATCCAAGATTCTATCTGGTATATCATTGATTGAATTGCGTAATATGTTCCCATGTTCATAGGTTTAAATCTTAACCTTAGTAACCCAGAATATAAGCCTCCTTGGAAACAGGGTTACTGCACATATGATTAGTTAACTTGAAATGAAGTCATACTGAAGCAGAGTGGGCCCCTAAATTAATATGACTGGTGTATTTATAAAGTGGAAAATCTAGACAAATCTCATCTGTGATTTCAGAAATCAAGTTAGTGGTACATGTGGGAGGAAGGGAGGAGTATGATTAGAATAGGTCATAGGTATAGTTTTTGAAAAAAAAGATAGTACTCTATGCCTTGACCTAGATAATAACTATGGAGATTTGCTTACCTTATGATAAATTATTAAACTATATATTTATGATCTGTGTTTCTTTATGTATGTGACACTCAATGAAATTAAACAATGGAGCCACTCTAAATGGCATAACTCCACATAAAATGATACTAGCAATCTTCTAAAGGACAACTAATGATCACTAATGATCCTATCTGTTTTTCTTTAACTTCAGAACTGTAGAGTACTTACCTACAGAGTATATAATCTGTTCAACACAATAAAAATGTTCTTTTTAAAAATACATATCAAATCTTGCCATACCCTACTGAAAAGTTCTGTGATTTCTTGTCACTCAGAACAAAGCCACAGCACAGAAGGCTTTGTGTGATCTGGCCCCAGTTATTGCTCTGGTTTCGTTCCTCATTTCTTACTTTGTTCCCAGCACTCTGGACTCCTCACTGAACCTGAAATATATTTAGCAGTCTTCCACTTCGGGGTGTTTACGCTCTTCTGCTTATCCTGGAACGTTTTTACCCTAGAGATGTGCTCCCTCACGCCCTTGTTTTATTTGTGGTGCTGCAGGAGTGCCACCTCCTCAGCAAAGCTTTCTCTGAATGCCTGTTTTAAATAGCATTCCCACTTCTTAGGTACTTTCTCCTCATTCAGCTTTATTCATTCTCTTAGCACTTATAATTGAAATTAAGCTGCATTTTTTCATTTATATGTTTAATAACACAAGGATGTTACTTCTTTGTTAGCATGTAAAATGCATATGGGATAGTGTAAATATTCCATTCATTCTTGTGCAATGACTGAAGGAAGAGACAGATGAATCAATGCGTGAATGCAAGAAGACTAGAAAACTTTAATACAACTTACCAAAGTCAAAACACTTTTACACCTTGGGTCCACCAGCCATATAGCAAAGTGAAGGCAATTTGTATTCACCAGGAGGAAAAAGATGTAGAATTTCTTTCTAATTTACCTGCCACAAACTACAAAACACAACAGTCTTTGTTTACAACACTACTGACTTACTGCTCACATTTGTAGGTGTAGTTCACAGCACTCCAGTGCTAGGGAGCTGGTGGGGAAGGAAATCTTTTTAAGGCATTATTCTGTGCAAGTTGTTGTTTACTTACTTTAATCTTCTTTGAACACCAAAATCTTTTTTCTCCTAGCCAAAGTATCTTTATGTTATAATATCTGGTAGGTGGTTTTAACTCAGGATCTATAAAGATAATGGGCTTTTTAAAAAAATACAGATATTAAATTTAAGCACACGATTTTCAAGCATATCTAATTGAGACACCCTATATATACATACAATTAATGGAAGGGGGATTAATGATGATTCCTGATTCCTGATATAGGTCTCTAGTACTATGTTATCAAGAAACAAATTTTGCCCTATCTGAACTCTATTCTTACTGCACAGTTTTGCTGCAGAATGTTATTCTCCATGATGAAACATTTGCTTCGTGATTCAAGGAATTTTCAGTTAGTTACTATAATCATGAGATTTGAAGTAAGTTATACTTAATTGCAAGTCCCAGTCTTGACATCACTAGTTGTATGATCTTAAGCAACTTAACTAACTTCTCTAAGACCAGATCCACCTTTTTTTTTTAAGATAGGGTTGATAAGTATACATAATTCTGACAATTTTTATGAGACTTACGAGCTAGTAATAATGTGAATATTCAACTCAGTATTTTACAGGCAGTAATAACTTAATAAATGTAATATAAAAGCAAAAATAGGTATCTAAAGAATGAAGTAATTTTACATATTATATACTTCCTCAATATAAGACTTTAAGTATTTGATCTTATCTGCTAATTCCCAAAGGAGACTATTTCCTCTCTTACGTTCTGCAACTTTTTGTATTTTATCATTGCACTGTCTGTCACCAACCACTCTTTGGGAACATAGATCTTCTTTCAGAGGCAAAACTTTTGAAAGAGTCTCTCCTTGTTTGGCAACGAGTTTTCCATGGTTCAGAAGCATGTCCTCACAGTACTTTCTGCACAACAGTAAAATACTTTCCCCAGGAAACAGTAAGTCACCTAACTCCTATTTCCTCCCATCACGCTCCTTGTCTGAACATGGCCTACTATACAAACTAAACATTCTGCCCTCTACTTAGTCTTCACCTGCTTTGCCACAGGCTGTTGCTACTGCTTTGGTTTTGCTCAAAGTCTAGCTATGTCTCATATATTTTGGAACTTGGAGATGGAATGTGAGTTCTTCAGTGCCACAGGCACCACCTAAGGCTGTTGTATGATTCAAGTATTTTCATCTCTTCCTGCTCTTTTGCTTTGAAATCAGTGAGGTTATGTGTAATCAAAGAACAAATATGATTGCTCAAAGAAATTAGTGGCTGGTAAATTTAGAACTAACCCCTCATATGCAACTTCACACAGAGATTGTTTTTCATCTTTCTCTGCATGTCACATAGCTCATCTAAGTGAGAAGTACAAATGTTTTCAAAGGCAACTCTACACACAGCTCAAAATGTGAAATAATGGTGAAAAGGAAGCTTTTCAGTGTATTATCAGTTCCACCCACCTGACTCTGCATTGCAATCAAGATACATTGATGATGTGAGTGAGTTTTAATCAGTTTTTTATTACTTGGACAGGGTTACATCATTCAGGGAAGGGTGTATGAATATTCACAACATTTAAATGGTAAACATGCAGAATTAAGAAGGACAAATTAATCAGTATACATTCATTGAATATCTACTCTATGAAAAGTACTGTAATAGATTTGAGAGGAATATAAAGGTGACTAAAAATAGTTGCTGGCCTCAAGGATTTCACCATCAAGTTGTAGCTAAATAAGGCATAACTCTATGGAACAATAACTTTCAAGCACATAATGCCCTGTGCTAAAAACCTAGATTAGTTGCTTGAGGAAAATCCTACTGCATAAGCCAGAGCCTGCATTAAGTGTATCTGGGAAATATGCCATATTAAGTAGAAAACAATCCCTTTTTGCAAATGGTTTTAACATAAGGTAGAAGAAAAGTTAACAGATGAAAAAATCCCAAACATCAACTCAAGAGATTACATGTGTAAACTGTAAGTTCTGCTAAATCAATGTCTTACCTATCTGTTTCCATCCATGACCATCTCCTGGGGGCAGAGACCTTTCCAGTCTGGCCCTCTCTCCAGGGCTATTAATACACTTATATCCCTGTTACCCTGCTCCGTTATCATTGAGACTCAATTTCTATCTCTCTGGGACCCATTATTGATTTTGTTACCTTCATATATTTTCAGCTCTGTGCTCTGTTCTCCTGGGTGCTGCCTTTACCTGAATTTTGAATTTTATCTAGAGTATGACTTTATTCTTTGCCTCAGTCCCTTTTCCTGCATTATTAATATATTCTTTCCCCTCTTTGCTGCCTTGATGAAAAATGTAAAGTTCATCACCACATAAAGCATTAGAAACCACCTTCCTGGAGCTATTTCTCATAACTTGACACTTGGCTTGTAGCAATAGGTCTTATTCAAAGACTAATATACATAGTGAAACCAAATAATCTTCAGTTTATACAAATTAAAATGAAATAGTACATTATTTAAAAGAGAGTAAAGGGAAATAGTACAGTATTTAAAAGAGAGTATCACCAGAAGTGCCTAACACATTTATAAAGGATGAATTTTGATTAGAAATGCCATAAGTTTAGAAAACAAAGGTCAATCTTTGTCTTTATTGGTCTATAATTGTCTCATGAGTTGTTAAGAAACTCAGTCATTCTGTAAAGATGGGTAGGACTTAAAAGATGAAAATAAATAGGATGATTGTCCTAGATGAAGGACATTGGTAAATGGTGAAGCGTGCATATATGGATTATAAGTTGAACTCCTCTGAGAATAGGAGGACATACGTAGCTCAGGTCTAATTCTTTAATCTTCGACCTGGATATGATTCCTCCTTCCTCTGTCTACCAGATGAACCTCTTGGCAGTATACAGAAAGTGTGTGTGTGTGTGTGTGTGTGTGTGTGTGTGTGTGTGGACACCAGTGAGTTTTTTCATGGGGTAATCAGATACTGTTTTGTTGTGTGCCTCTGTGTTGACTGGGGATTGAATTGATTCGCAAAGTAATAAAAGTGTTGAGAAAGGAATATTACTCTATAACAGGATAAGCTTTCAAATATATTCCAATGAACATTTAAGGGCTTAGGGGAAATCTCATTTCACTTGCTAACTTTTCTAATTCAGGTCAGGTATATAACCTCTCTCCTGAGAGGATGGACAACGATATTGAACAAGGTCGAGTAAGACCAGCACACAGTAAGAAAAAAAAATGATGACCACACTTTTACCTTTTTAAGTTCAGAATTGATACAAAGGCTAAATAGTGGGATGGATGGTCATTGAGATCACTGATATTGCAACTATCAACACTAAATAATGGGTTTGCCTCAGTTTCCACTCCCAGTATTTTACAGGTGTCTCGGTGGCAATTAGTGTTACGGTGGCTACGTTTTTCATGGAGATCCTTCAGTATTTTGTATTAAATTACCTGATTTACAATGTACATGTGTACATATTATCCTTCTTTCTCATACCCAAGCATTCCCGCTCTACTTGTCCCCAGTCAACTTCTTCTCCACTTGCATTGTCTACTTTCTGTTCTACAATGTGAGAGTTAGTCATTGGTTCAGGCATTGTTCATTCATTAAGAAAAGTGCAGAAAACATGACAGGAGGAAATGATGAACCAAGAGAAAAAAGATGGAAAACAAAGATGCAAGACAATAAACATTTTTCTAAATCCTTTCTTCTGCTCTTTAGAAATGTAAAAAGTCTCATGCATTCTTCAAGACAAGTAAGTTTGAGAGGAAACAAACAATTGATCACATCCCAACAAATGTATTATGATTGTTTCTTTAGAGTCCAAGCATCAAAGATGGTAAGTACCAGCCAGGCGTGGTGGCGCAAGCCTGTAAACCCAGCACTTTGGGAGGCTGAGACAGGAGAATCGTGAGTTCAAAGCTAGCCTCAGCAATAGAAGGGTGCTAAACAACTCAGTGAGACCCTGTCTCTAAATAAAACACAAAATAGGACTGGGGATGTGGCTCAGTGGTCAAGTACCCCTGAGTTCAATCTCTGGTACAAAAAAAAAAAAAAAAAAAAAACAGATGGTAAGTACCAGAAGCTAACTTAATATCATCAGTTCACCCCCTTTCAGGAAGGCCTTTCTTGTTTCCCAACAGCACAATCTCCTTGTTTGCATCTCTGTTGGTACAGTGGTATAGGGAATGCAGATTTTCCACATCTGCAACTCTCACTTTTCACATGAATAATTGAAAACCCACATGGCTCTTTCATCTTGTTTTCAATGACCCTTGATGTAATGGGTAGCCATTATATTTTCCTGCAATAATCAGGTTAAGCCATAGCTAGAGTCCTGCCCTGTAAGTGGTACAAATAAAAAGGCAGCAATCATAGGTGAATGACATTCTCTGTGATTCTAAAGACTATGAATTAGAGTTACCAACCAACAGCAGCAGCAGCAGTACTCTATGTGTGAATCATAAAAGAGATATTCTAGTGCATTGGACAACTACCTTTAACTCCATGTCATAAATCAGCAAATGAGGACAAGATTAATTTCACAGATATCTTTCTGATTACAAAAATTTGAACCTAAGATCCTAGTTTTCTATGATTAACACCCCATGTAATAAGAGTTTTATCCACCAATAAGAAGTATAGCTCAAAGTACAGGAGTTTTAAAATATAAATGCATTTTGATTTTGCATTTGGTGTTTCATAATTTGTTCAATTTCTGCAAGAAAATCTAAAAATGAGAAAGGAGTCAAAAACCTTTTATCTAGCATCAATGATGCAAATGATTCAATATTATACTATCTAGATATATTTGTACCAAAATCTACAGTAACATCATCACAGAAAGTTCTCAGGAGAGTCCCCGAAAATAAACAGCCCATTTTTTTTTCTTCAAGAAAACCTATATGCCTAGACATTTTCACGATATTAATGAAATAATTTGAATTTTGTACAAATAAGCTAAAATAATGCATTGCTGTCTTGATAAATCTAGAAGAAATATCCCTCCAAATGTGCATTAATGACCTTTTAGAGAAATGTCGAATTAATGCTTATTTATTAGTCCTCCTTTTCAGAACTTTGAGGAACATGTTATTTGAAGACCATTGTAGTAAGCTTTTTCACTGCTGTGACCAAAAGACATGACAAGAACAATTTTAGAGGAGGAAAAGTTTATTTGGGGGCTTATGGTTTCAGAAGTCTGTCCATAGATAGCTGACTCCATTCCTTGGGGCCTGAGGTGAGGCAGAACATCATGGTGGAAGTGTGTGGCAGAGGAAAGCTGCTCAGGACAAGACAGTAGGAAGCAGAGAGAGAGAGAGAGAGAGAGAGAGAGAGAGAGCTCTGCTATAAACACATACCCGAAAGGCATGCCTCCAATGACCCACCTCCTCTAGCCATACCCTATCTGCCTATGGTTACCCCCGGTTAATCCCTATCTGCTAATGAATTCACTGATTAGGCTGAAGCTCTTATAACCTAATAATTTCACTTTTAAACTGCCTTTTGCTTTTTTCCTACATTTTAAAATTGATGCATTATAGTTATACATATTGATGGAATTTGTTGTTACATACTCTTACATGTGCATGATATAGTTTGACCATTACCACTGCCCAGCATTTACCCCCTCCCTCCTTGTTTCCCACACTTGGTCCCTTTTCTCTACTGATTTCCCTTTGATTTTTAGGAGATCTGCCCCTACCTTTGTTTTCCTTTTTCCTCTCTAGATTTCACATTTGAGAGAAACATACGACCCTTAACTTTCTGAGTTTGACTTATTTTGCTTAACCTAATAATCTCTAGTTTCATCAATTTTCCTGAAAATGCCATAATTTCACTTTTCTTTATGGTTAAATAAAACTCCATTGTGACTATATACCACATTTTCTTTAAACATTCATCTGTTGATGGACACTTAGGCTGGTTCCACAGTTTGACTGTTGCGAATTATGCTGCTATAAACATGGGTATGCATGCATCAATGTAGTAGGATGACTTTAATTCTTAGAGTAAGTACTGACAAGTAGCATAGCTGTGGCATATGGTGATTCCATGCGTAGTCTTTTGAGGAGCCTCCAGTATGCACAACTTTCCATAGAAGTTGTGCTAATTTACAGCCCCACCAACAGTGTAAAGGTGTTCATTTTTCTTCACATTCTCTCCAGCACTTATTATTATTTGTATTCTTGATGTCTGCCATTCTGATTAGTGTGAGATAAAATCTCAGTGTAGTTTTGAGTTGCATTCCCCTGTCATGTATAAATAAAATGAACACATAAAAAAGAGAAAGACCCCCTTTTACCTCTGATTTCTGAGTCTCTCTCATAGGGACAAATTCCTTGATTGAAGTATGACAAAACCCTGGGGACACTTCCACATAATGCCTACAAGGCACTGTCATGATTCCTCATTAATGGAGTGAATACATTTTTCCATGTATATATTGGTCATTTGTATTTTTTTTTTTTTGAGAAGTGTCTGTTTAGTTCACTTTCCCATTTATTAATTGGGTTATTTGATTTTTTTGGTGTAAATTTTTGAGCTCTCTATTCTAGATATTAATCCTCTTCAGAAGAGTAGTGAGCAAAGATTTCCTTCCATTATGTGGGTTCTCTCTTGACATTCCTAATTGTTTCCTTTCCTGTGTGGAAGATTTTTAATTTGATGCTATCCCACTTATTAACTCTTGGCATTATTTCCTGAGTTTTAAAGGTCCTGTTGAGAAAGTCATTGCCTGTGCCTGAAAGCCGGAGTGTGGACCCTACATTTTCTTCTAGGCATTGCAGAGTTCTGGTCTAATTTCAAATTTCTATTTTCATTCCTATATATATGGAAAACCAGTTTTCCCAGCACTATTTGTTAAAAAGGCTGTCTTCTCTCCAATGTATGTTTTGGCACCTTTGTCAAGGATCAGATGACTCTATCTGGATGGGTTTTTCTCTGTGTCTTCTATTCTGTACCATTTTCTATGTGCTTTTATGTGCCAATATCATGAAGGTTTTGTTAATATAGCTCTGTATTATAATTTGAAAACTTTCTTGTATTGCCTCACACATGAGCTTTTGGGGAGAACCTAATATTTAAGCCACAATGAGAATGCATCTTATCTCAATCAAGGTGCACATCAATCAACTCTATATAGAGTCCTACTGGTCCATATAGATATCTTTGCCTGTAGTGTAAAAGTAGCCCTGCTATGAAACAACACTATCCTGGAGGTTATACCTAACTAAGTTCAAGCTTTAAACACACTGTCTTAGATGTATGGCCCTGGAAAAGCCACTTATCAACTTGTAGCTATAGTTTTCGTTGCTAAGAAAATAATAATACTTAACTCATAGAGTGAAGTGACATTTAAAAGAAGACGGATGTGTATAAATATATTTTTCAAAGTTTTAGGCACTTTCATTAGAAGTTTGATAAACTAGTCACATTTATTTCTAAATTTAAAGTTGATATAATTTTGAAAACTTTGGGGTGATGAGCTCTAAAATAACTCTTGAATAAGGAATACTGTAATTTCAACAGTATTAAGAAGCTCCATAATGTTTCGCAAACCCCTGTGAATTAAACATTAATAAAGTAAGCAAGGACACTTGATAAAATAATTAAAAGGATAATTTTGTCTTTAAACTTAAAATTTTCCAGTGGCCTCAGAGCACACTATTATAGAAAATGAAGTAATTGTAGTAAGGTATTTCTTTATCTATAAGTAGATAGAATTTTATATTACAATGTAATCTCACAACGGCATCTAATAACTTAAAAAAATACCAAAACAAAACTACAAAACAGAGATAAGTTGCCAACAGAAAGGCAGCAGACCATGGTGAAAAGGGTATGAGCCCTACTAGACTTTTACATACTTCCTTAACATGAGTTTTATGACAACATACATATTGTTTGACCTTTCTGGCCTCAAGTGCATTTTCTATGAACTGTAGGAAATAATACCTCACCAATTATGTCAACAGAAAAATAACATAAGGTTCCTGGAAAAGGTCAGTACACCATCAATATTAAGGTATGCTTCTACCACCTTTAAAACATTTTCCCATTCTTCAGTCTCACAATGGGTATGCTAAAGAATAGTTTTAAAAAATATTTGCTTAATCAATTACTTTGCCAGTTAATAAACGGGATTCAAGAGTGAAGAGGAGCAAACCTTCGCTCTATTAATGAGGAATCATGACAGTGCCTTGCAGGCGTTATGTGAGTGTCCCCAGTATTTTGTCATACTTCAATCAAGGAATTTTTTCCTGTGAGAGAAACTCAGAAATTAGAGGTAAAAGGCGGTATTTTTTATATTTTTTTTATTTATACATGACAGTGTAATCCATTTAAATATAATTATACAAGTATAAAATATGTCTTATTCTAATTAGGATGCCATTCTTGAGAAGGTACACAAAGGTGGGGTTCATGTGGGATCCATAGGAAAATTATCTCAGATTCATTCCACTGCCTTTCCTTTTCTAATCCCCACTCCCTTCCCTTCATTTCCCTTTGTCTAATCTCCTGAATTTCTACTCTTCCTCTCCTCGTCTTATCGTGGGTTAACTCCCACATATTAGCAACAACATTCAACCTTTGGCTTTGGAGGACTGGCTTATTTCACTTAGCATGATGTCTCCAGTGCCATCCATTTACCAGCAAATGTCATAATTTCATTTTCTTTATGAATGAGTAATACTCCATTGTGTGTGTGTGTATGCATACATGTATATCACATTTAATTAATCCATTCATCTGTTGAAGGGCATCTATGTGAGCTCCATAGCTTAGGAATTCTGAATTGAGCTGCTATAAACAATGAGGCTGAATCACTGAGTATACTGATTTTAAATTCTTTGGATATATACTGAGGAGTGGGATAGCTGGGTCAAAGGATGGTTCTATTCCTAGTTTTCTAAGGAATCTCCATACTGCTTTCCAGAGTGGTTGCACCAATTTTCAGTCCCACCAGAAATGTATCAGTGTACAAAAGGGGGTCTTTCTACAAATACACTTTTGTATAAGTTCATCAAAATATGTGTACGTGTAATATTTCATTTTCCAACAACACAAACTTAACTTTAAGCTGAAAGTTTAAGCAAAAGCTATCATTAATTGAACTCTCATTTATTAATGGGGTATGCTATTTACTACTCCACGCTTCCCAGAGCAGGATCTTTTCCCTAAGTTCATTTCTGGCCTTCCCTCACCAAGTGGGAATGAGGTGACTTAACTTCTTGGAACTTAGATGCTCACTTTGGTATTTCTCTCTATTGCTAATGAGTCCATTCACAGCCACCATTTTCCTCTGTCTTCTATGTTGCCTACCATTGAAAGGACAAGTCTATTTCTGAGATTCAGGATTAGCAAGCACATGTGGCCTACAACCTGGAGCCATACTTGCCACCTTGGTCTCTAATGTTATTCTGGCTTCTGCTTTGATTTTTTATTTTCTCTCTTTAACTTATTCAGATATTACCAAAGTAAGGGAGTACAAAAATTTGGGTGGTTTAATCAAGGCCCCAACATTAAATACATAGGTCAAAAATATCACAAAATAAAACCAAAATAATGGGATTTGTAGTCGTAAAATATACTTTATGGAAAATATTTCGGTGGTTTGAGGATATATATGTGACTTGGGTCTGGTGTTGTACTTTAGTGATTCTAGAGGTAAATTTTAAGTCCAGATGGGTTGTTTGATTTTTTTCAGTTGGCTAAATTGAAACATTTTAAGGTCAGCCCATAGTATTTTGTCTACAGTAGATGATCTCAACTTGTGTTTTGTTAAAAGAAAGTGGCTATTTCCCTAGGGGAAAGGATTTAAACAAAGGTTTCTGAGCCTCAGGAAAGGCTTTAAGGAGGATGCTAATGAGAGGAGAGCTGTGAGAAGTGAATTTAAATAGGGGCCAGAAACTGGAAACCCCAGCAAAGAGAGATGGAGCCACTCAGATCTCAGAGGAGGTACAGAGTCTGGCAAAATGATTCAAAGCTCCAGAGACTAATCAAGAATAAGCATCCAGATCCAGGACCCAGCCATCTCTTCTCCAAATACAGTTTTTCCTTATGAGGTATGACTGGGGCTAATCTTTCATCATAAGGAAAAATCTTCGTAAGCCTCGGACACTGTAAACACAACAGTATTTGCTCCTTTTAAATTGCTGGGTAGGGATGTCCTGCGCATGCCACTGAGCACTAGAGAGGTTTGAGCTTCTAATTATTATTGCCAGGCGTCTCTACACCAGATGCTTCAAATTCCATTTTGCATATGAAGCCAAGAAAATAACAGTAGGAGGGCAAATCATAAAGAATGTCCACAAACTCAAAAAATCAAATCTTCCTTCATGGTTTTAGGATGCCATTGGATTGCCTAAGTCCAGACTGAGGAGGAGAAATTTGCTAGGAGTTTGGTTTCTCAGCAAGACGCACTGAAAATAACCACTATGGCACAGAACTAATAATGCATTTTTACAAGTGAGTATACAACTGGTAACTGAGTTGTCACATTTGAAAACTTCTAAACTTTGTGTCACTCTCAGACATAGAAGGCTGGTGCCTAAATGGATTATCCCCTTGAAAATGTGATTTCAGAGTACCAAAATTAACTTCTTGCTGGGATAGCTCTCCCAATTGAGTTAAAATTCACATCAGGATTTAGAACACCTGGAACAGACGGAGTGGTATCCTGGCAAGGATGCAACCCAAAATATTATCTTCTCCAATTTTGAGCATCATAAAATACAAGGTTCTGCAAACTTTTTTTTTTTTCTCTCCCCCTTGGGGTAACTGCTTTTAGAAATGAGAATTGTTTTCTGACCTTAATTTGAGCAGTATGGTAAGTTTAGTTGTTGTTTTTTTTTTTTTTTTTAATTACCTCTTTGAACTCTTTAAAAGCAATCCCCTAAATATACTTGTTTTTGAACTAACACAACATATCAGGCCATTAAAATAATTTTACTTATGCTAGAAAGAAACTGTGCAAGCTCTAGCTGATGAAAGAATCCAGGTTTACCCCAGCATAGAGAACTATTTCAGCTAGAACTGAATTGAAGAAATTGGAGAGGATGACTATTGTACTTCTATTTCTTCAAATTGTGAGTAACACAGTAAAAGACAATGAAACCATCATTTAAATTTAAGAACTATTTGAAGATGCCCACCATCATCCTTATTATTCAGTGATGCCTCAGTGTTTCTAACAAATCCAATCATGCAATAAGATAATATTTCTAAGGCCATAAAATTATGACTCTTGCAGATGATTTGTTTTTTACATACACAAAGACAAATTTAAGTGTTTTCTAAATATCCATATACAGGTATTTGAAAAATAAAAACCAGTAATTAAATGTTGTTTCTTGCAGGGGTCCAGCCTCTGCAGGGTGTCAGGTCCTGAAGTAGGATGAGTGCTGTCAGTGAGGGGACAGGGAATGAGACACAGAGACACAGAGACCAGATGTGGTGCAACCTGCGTCTGAATTTTCTCAGTGGCAGGGCTTTATTTATATCCATAAAATGTTCAACAAACTTGTTTTTCTCATAGATTATTTTCATTAAGATCATTAGATCATCATAAATGAATACATTATTAATTATACAAATGTAGCAAGATGTTATTCCACAAGATCCCACAATAAGAAAATACATAAAACATATGTTCTGTATTTAACAATTACATATGACAGATTTTGGCCAGCTTAAAATAGAAAAACACACTTAATAAGCTAAAAAATAGACCTATCAAAATGTTAATCTATTACCTTTCATCTTGAGGTTTTCTACATTTATATTTTTTTCTTAACCTATCTTAATGTTTACCTTAAAATTGTTAAAGTCTCATTTATTCCCTTAAACTCATTACCTTAATTTTCTAAGAATAACCATTGAGGCTAATATGTGCTAATACGTAATAACTAGGCAAAACTAATAATAATCTACTAGGTGTGAGACTGTAGTTTGTGGTTTTCACCAGACTCTTAAGTTTCTACTTCTTCTATAAATGAATAAGTAAGTTTCTATATAGCTAGTGTATGTGACTAAAATCACATCTTCTATACTATCATCTACATATATTATTTCTAGTATAAAATCTTTCCAAATTACCATTACTTAAGTTCTGCTCAAGCCATTGCTTGCATAGTTTTAACTCTACTTCCCTAGGTAAACATCTAGGTCTCTGTCTCCTGATTCTTTCCCAGAGTGACAAAGTTTTGTACGTGAAACCCATCTTTCCCATATATATAGGCTCCTGTCCAAGGTAAAGGAGGCTGTGTGACTGTAGGAGGTGGTTCTGGAGCAGTAACTATTCGTCTGGGTACCTGCCATGTAACTCCCTTTCCCATCTCAAAGATTATATATGATCCTGAATGTCTGGTAGGAGGAACTCACCTGGGCCAGGACTTTTTCCAGGTTTTGGCTGTACCAAAGCTATAGCTTTTGGCTTGAGTACAGTAGGAGGATTTGTTGCCCACAATTCCTGCTGCTGCAATTGCCACATCAGCTGTCTATATTTCCTGTTGAATGGGCTCGGGAATATATTTTCCCTAGGAGGAGCAGATGTTTGCATGAAGTCATATACATTATGGGGGCTTCTGAAAGGGGGGTTTTCTAGATGTGCTTTTGGGATTTTCTATCTTTCCTGGGAAAAGGCTGGAAGGCATAATAGGAGACTGAGACTGTTTGTGCTCCTGAGTGATATAATCATTAACTCCAGACTGAGGTAACTTCTGCATAGAATTGGACAAGAGTGTTTTTTCTTCAGGGTTAGCAAGAAAACATTCATTAGTATAATTATCTCTATTATCCTGCCAACAATCATTCCAAGCAAAAACAAAATAAGGAGTAAAAGCTTTAGCTTAATATCCATATGAGCCCACTGGACTTTGTCAAGCAGTGTTGCCGTCTGGAACACGGGCTGTGGCAGTTTCTGATTTATCAATTGAAAAAAGCTGTTTTTCTTCATATTACCTATAAAAATTATAAAATGCCAATGAATTTAATAGGAAAGACCTACATCTTCACCTACAAAATATTATTAAAGGACATAAAACACAATGAGTAATTTAAAATCATATTCTTGGAAAGAAAGCCTTAATATAATTAATATTCTTATAGTTCTAGAGCCCATGGACAAATATTATATAATTCTAATAGAACTCAGAAGTGCTACACATAGACGGGGAATAAGGAGACTATCTGAAAAGAAAAGTTCTTGTAATTTATATAGAAGAAAACACATCTAAGAATCACCAAGAAAATTTTGAAAAACAGTAGTGAGTAAATAGTGAGTAAAACGTCTTCATCAGATATCACAACATATTTAAACCCTCTGTACTTAAATAAACACATCATTGGCATTGAAATTTAAAAAAAAATCTTTGAGACAAACTGGGGAGCCCAGAAATAGATCCTAATGAAAACATAGCACATGAAAACTGTTAATGGTAGTGGTCTGCATTACCATTTTAACAACCATGGTCATCATTTTATGGTCACAAATATCAGCATTATTATCACACCTTCCCAATACACAATGCCAACACTGAGTTAGCTCACAGTTAATAATGTTTGGATAAAATTGAAGCAAAACTTAAACATCAACAATTAATTACATTCAGTATAAAATGAATCTGGAGAAGTATGTGGAGGTTTTTGACCATTTGTGATAGATTTATATATGATAAAAATAATACATGTGAAAGCTTAAAAACATGTGCTGTGATAACACACTATGTAAGTGTTATTTTTGATGTAAGTATTATTTTATATCTGGCAAGGTAAGAGCAATACAAAACAGTGATATATAGTACATATGACACACTCACATTGGTAAATCACACATGCACATTGTATTACATCACTGTTCTGTCTGTAGAAAGGAGCAAGCTTTTGTGGGCATCCATCAAGGACTGGACACTGTTAATGTTCTCAAGAATAGCAGTTCTCTTCTGGTAAAGAGCTATGTCCATTTGCCTATCTCCTAGGAGAAAACTTATGAGATTAGGCTTACATTTCTGTATTTGACCCCAAGGACCATATGTCGTCACACAAATTGAATTTATAATCTGACATTCTATAGCACATCCCATATGCATTTTCTTAGATGTTTAAAAAGAAAGTGGAATTTGTTTACTTCTGATCATAAATTACCCATTGTTGACTTCTTATAAACCATGGGATATTGTTTCAGGCTATGCTGAGCTTAATAGCTCAAAGTGTTTAAAATATTTTATAGTCTAATTTCCCTTGACTGCTATTCCTTTTCTCCAGAATTCAGAGCACTATATAAATTATTTTATGTTTTAATGGCTAATATCTGTCATAGTAATAGGAAGTAGAAAGTGAGAAAGGAGTTTGCCAGCTAGACTCCAAGCATCTTTAAATTGTATAAATTGTTTATGTCCTTAACATGGCATACTTTTGAGTGTGTAAGAGCTTTCTTTTCCTGTTTTGTTTCTTTTCAACTATGTCCAAGACCTAGTGGACCAATTCAAGGGACTGAGAAGTCCCTTGTCTGCCATTAAGGACTCTGTGTTCTTTACTTTTGGATATAGTAGTGTCTGTGTTTATAGTTGGCAATATAGATCATACAGGACAAAAACAAATCCATCTTACTGCAGATTATGACCCAGACATTAATTACATGTAATGCACATACACATATATTACTCTTGTGTTCTACACTTCTGCTTCAGGTTGACTCTGTACTCAAAGATCCATAAAAATGGCAAATACATAATTGAGTGCCCACTGTGTGTGTCAAGCATGCAATTTATGCAATTACTTTCACAAGTGTGGTTTCATTAAATCTCTTCTGTCATTAGATATTATTACCCATTTTACCTATGATAAACAAAGATAGAGGACTTATATTTTTAAAATCATCTATTACTAAGTCTCTGTGGGCTGTTTTTTTAAACACAACTAGGATTTCAGTCTATGATCTCTGAAAAATATAGTACACTTTGGCACTCTTTTCTTGAAATTTAAGAATAAATAATTATATATTAATATGCCAAATATAGCCCTGCTGTGGAAAATGAGAATGATGTACACTAATTTACACAGTCCATTGTTGACTGGTTATGGGACTTCACTGGCAATGTCTGAAAACTCAGTTTAGTAAAAAACAACTAGAAAATGACAAAAGTAAAAATCATATACATCTTATTTTCATAGCAAGGGAAGGAAAAGTATTTCTTTTGGCAAATATCTAATATTTTGTTGCTGTTGGCATTAGTACCATCATTTTTAATTAGAGTAACCTTAGTTATTAGAGTATTGGTTTCTAGTGACAGAAAAGTAACAGAAATCTGTTTAACTAACAACTACAAATAAGTATTTGGCTTATATATCTGACAAGTTCAGGGACAGGTTTCAAGTAAAACTGAATCTAGGTCTCAGCAAGGCTTTGAACTTTCTCTCCACCTCTCAGATCTACTTCCTTTATTAGCTTCATTCTCTGTTCAACTCTAAAGTTGTTTCCAGACAATTCAAGGTTTAAATGATCCTTAGTGCCTTGCTCTTAGAAGAACATTTTTCACCAAATATCTATATCAACCTCCACAAAAGGTTCTGATTGGACTTTTTCAAAGCATGTCCCTGCACAAGGATTGCTTTGACAAGGAATCTACAACTTACATCCACTTCTATGGAAAGTTATCTAGGCTGTTCTTGAAAGTAAAAAGAAAAGAAAAGAAATAGATCTTAGAAAAAAAATGTTCTGAAAAATTGTAAGAGATGTAATACATTTGAGAATAAAACAAAATACATTATTTGTGTTTAAAATGCAACTTTTAAAGTAATAGATATAGGACAAATTCTTCAAGTCTTTTAATTATCCCCTTCAAATGACTATACTATACGTTGTTTCTGAGTGTTAATTCATTTCAAATCTCAAGATACAGGACATAATGAGTAACTGTGGTGAACCGCATGTTGGGAGGGAGAAGGAGTCCGAAGTTGAGAGTTAGAGGTTGATATAATTAGTCACCAGTGAAGATGTATTTAAGTTGGATGGCCCATAAGCTGGATTCAAAATTGAATGCATACATAGTTCTGTTTCAGAAGTGTACAATGAAATAAGAAAGCTAATCTGAAAAGTCATACCAGGCAATCCAAGGGAAAAAAACATGTATTAGAAAATGGAATGGAGTCTACTATAATTGTAGGAGTTTAGTGAGAGAAATAATGAGTCAAGGAAAACCATTTAGAAGAGTCTAGTATCAAAAGAGATGGGGAAACAATGTTTAGAATTCTTTTATTTGGAACTGAAAAAAAAAAAAACAAAAGAAAAAGAAGTAGAATAATTTTTTTTAAAAAGAGAACTGGAAATGTACCTCAGTGGTTGAAAACCTGCCTGGCGTATGTGAAGCCCTGGATTCAATCCCGAAAGCCCACCCCTTCCCACACACACAGAGTTATCCCACTGAAAAGAGGACATAATATTATTTGATACTCATAAAACATTGATGAAAAATTCACTGGAAAATTATCAAAAGTGCAATATTCAAGTGTCATCATTAAAATAAGTTTCTTGTCAATAAAAAAACATGTACAATAGTTCTTTAAAAGTAAACATAAAGTTTATTATTCATATTATTGTCTTTTTTTTCTATTCAGAGCTGTCCTGAAGATACTTTAAGCATTCTCAACATTTTTAATGCTTACCAAAACTAGAATATTTATCCTACATGAGAATATTTTTCAAGAAATTTTCACTGCATCACACAAACCTAATAACATCAATTACTCAAGGAAAGTTCACTATCCCTTCACTATTATATAAAATTTGATGGGAAACTAACTTCCTATAGAAATGAGATGCTGTTTGAGGAATGAGGATTTTAAGGCAAACTTGAATTTCCTGAAGAATGTCAAAACCTCCACTTATTAGTGGTTCTATAGATTAATTGTAGTGTATGAATAATATGGGCATATACTTAAAATGAAAATATTTGGCACAAAATTTTGAATTTTAGCACATTGCCTAGCATATGTGCCTTGTTTTTCTTGTTCAGGAACAAGTGCCAGAATTCTGATAATATAATTATCTCAAATATTTCTGTACATGATTTTAATGAGCAAGCTCATGGATAGGCGAAACTAAACCCTATGCCTCAAGTATTGAAGCTATTAAGTTTTTTAATTCAGTTTTTCAGTGTGTCTGTCAAGAGACTGGAATTTGTTACCACCCTTGTGACAATAGAATCTTCTGTAACTTTTCTTTTAATTGGTCTTAATTAGCACAGTAATTTATAAAGTCCTTTGCCTGAAAGTCAAAAATAATACGGTTTAAATTCTTTATACAAAGAAAGAATATTATATCTTAAGTTTCCAAAGCCTCTTGTGATCTAGATTTGTCATTTTTTCATTTCACAAATATTTATTCACAATTTTTGCATTCCCTGTACAAAAGCGTACAGATGTTATTTGAGCATACTATATTAAATGTTATTCCAGGGTACATCTGAAAGAAAGGATATTCATATTAGCCTTTGCTCTTACCTATCGTCTGGATTAGCAGGATCCTTTCAGATAGAGAACTTCTAAAATACCTTCATTTCCTTAGCTGGGAGTAGAACCATTGTCAATACTCTGCCTTCTTTTTTGACCCAGAGAATTTTGATAGCTTCCTATGGGATGCAAATAGAATGTGTATAAGTATTATCTCAAGTTGTAAATTTTACCTTTCTCCAACTGGCTTTGAAAGACTTATACAAATACATACTCACATTTGGGTGTGTGCATGCTGGACACCAGTGAATTTAACTTGACACCCAGTTCTAAGATACTGGGATTATTTGGTCTCCTGGGAACATATACAGTGCTATATGACTGGTGCCTATAGTAAAATACCAAAAAACACACAGTTTAAAAATTGAAAATAAGATTAAATTCCCAAGGAGATATGTCAAAAGCCCCTTCATCCCTCTGTGGTCTGTTTTAGTGACTGAAGAAAGAGTGAGATGGGAAGTTGATGTAGAAGATCCATTCTCTGTGCAAAAGCACTGCCTATGTAATTGAGGGAAAGGCCTGCTTTCTTGTGTCAGGCTTGGGGTGTGCAATATTTAGTCCCTAGGATGCTTGTGGTCATTCAGGTTTCTTTCTTCTTTATTTTAACTCCTTCTGGCACTGTAACTCTTAAATGTGATTGAAGAAAGTCTCTTAGTAATAATAGTGCCCGTAATAGAATTGTGTGCAAAAGTTGCTATGGAGAAACTGATTCTCTGCGAATTGGGGAGGCTTATGTAAGATATACTGTATTATTCAATGACATGAACAAGTTTACCAAGATGAAAGAGTTAGGAGGCATATTTCACTGGCAAAGAGCTTATCTACTGAGTGCATTTAACATACAATAAGGTCAAATTAAAAGACAATAAATTAGCAACAGCAAGGTGCTAAGGAACTCAGTGAGACCCTGTCTCTACATTTTTTAAAAATATTTTTTAGTTGACACAATGTCTTTATTGATTTATTTTTATGTGGTGCTGAGGATCGAAACCAGTGCCTCACGCATGCGAGGCAAGCGCTCTACCACTGAGCCACAATCCCAGCCCCCTGTCTCTACATTAAACCACAAAATCGGGCTGGGGATGTGGCTCAGTGGTCAAGTGCTCCTGAGTTCAATCTCCAGTACCAAAAAAAAAAAAAAAAAGACTATAAATTGCAGTATGAACAATTATCCATAATATTTCCCATAAATGCAAACTGGGACCTTAACTTCAATAAACATTTGCAAATATATCAATAGGAATTGAATGAGAAAACTTTGCACAGATTCTTGAAATCTATTACAATTACTACAAGAAGAAATCTCAAGAGAGCAGCAGGATAATTTGGTAGCCAAGTATAGCTTTAGATCCTAAAAAAAGTAGGAACCAATTATATGGGGCTTCTTAAATTTAATGGAAATGTCTTTTTTTCAGACATATGTACAAATAAACATATTCACATTTCTCATGTGTCCATCCTCTAGGGATGAATCTCTTACTTTCCAGGCCATTCAGAAACCTTGAACTTCATTGCCTTGACCTCATTTATACCGCACCCAGTTGTGTCTTGGCCTCTGCTGCCAATCACTTACCCACCTGACACATCCTGCCACCTTTTACTTACCTGTTGAGAGCCTTTTTACTCTATTGCTTTATCTTTGCATTACCCTGTTGTGACGCATTAACTTCAGAACCCAGTTTATTCCATGGATCACTATTCAACTTGAGCAATAATCTAGAAAAAGTTGTCCCATGCTATTCAGCTCTTGCCCTCTATGGAATACAACTAAGGGCTGCCTTAGGTAATATTCTCATTCTGTAAAAGCAACTATTTTTCAGCCTTATTACAGATTATTAACATGATGAAATTGTGACGCTATAGTGACATAGTAGGGCATAATGTTCAAGTCACCCACAGAAATGCAAAGCATATGACTATAAATTGCTACAAGAATCTTTAGCTTATTTGTCTCTTGTACTTCCTCTGCTGCGATTCTCACTCCCTTCATGATAGGAGAACGTGTAATCATAAATCTGAGTTGGCTGCAGTGTCAAAGCAAGATTACTCTGGGGGAAGAATCAAGTCCCTGCTCTATTGGAGCCGACAAAGACAATAGCATCAATCTGACCCTTGTATAACCTCATTCTCCAGGCCTCACCTCTCATCTCTGATGGAGAGCGAGAGCAGATCCACCTATCATGTTTTTGCCCAATAAAGTGGCATGTGTTTGCAGAACATCTTGTTTTCCTCTTATTCATATTTTGACTTGGCATTTATAGCAGTTGGATAAAAAAAAGAAAAAAAGTCACAGTCTGATTTGTCTGCAACAGACAGTCTAATTAAATTGGAGGGGAGGGACAGATGCACAAAGCTGCTGAACTGCTCATAATACAAAACATGGCAGCTTCAGTTTGGAAAAATCTGGCAAGATGGTGCCAACAATTTCTGCTCACTAAACTAGCTGAAGTATGTAATTATGTTAAGTTCTCTGATTTTAATTCCAATTTCACATATATCGCTGATGCATTTGAAAAGAGCTTAAAAGGCCATTATTTGGACTGCAATATAAGAATGATATACACATGATTCATAAATGCTGTAATTTTCTTCTGACTGAGATTTTTCAATATTAAAAATGATTTTTCAAAATAAATATTGATGCATAGGATTTTTTTAATCTTTTGAATTTTTTTCTATATGACTCAAATCTACAATGGTCCTTCTTTGATTTGTTGAAAATCTGAAAGAAACCTTCATAAATATCAACTCCTACAAACAGAAATACAAATTGACATGTTTCTAGCTCCAAATCCTGTCAAGTTTTTTGTAATCTATATTTCCAGCATATCATTTTTTAAATGCTATGGGCATCCATATTGTTACTCTGCAATAGTTTATTAATCTCAAATGATGTATTCATCCCATCAACCCCAAAATTTACAAAGGCTGCAGTAATTAACCCCCTCCATGTGAAATTTATATTTACATTTGTTTGACAATGTATGTTTCACTCAATATCTACTTTTTAGAACAGTTCACTAGGTTTGCGCCCCCATGTGGATATAAAAATTTCAGAAAATGATTGTTAAGAAATTCAACTAAAATTATCACTTAACAAAATTTATAGAAAAGCTGATGACCCGAAGAACCATAGCTAAAATGAACCCCAGAATAGGGGATATTTATGTCTTCTCTACCCTTTAAAAAAATTAAGCAAGGAACAACAGGAAAGAGGAAATAAAAACAAACAAAAGAGGAAATAGCCAATGAAAGCAGATACAGAGTTTGCTCCAGATGGACTTTGTATTAAATATGATAAATGTCCAAAAATTCCAGTGGAAAAAGTATACAACATGCATGAAGAAATGGGAAATCTCTAGAGATGTGGAATCTACTTTTTAAAAAGGAAATGCTAGATATAATAATATATATCAAAGTAACTTATGAAAGGAAATGCTTATAATATTTTAATGCAGTTTTAACAAAAAATATAAAGTATACCTCAATTAATAAAATGGAAAATAAGACACATTGGCATGATTTGTTTTCAACTGGTATTTAAATAAAATAAATTTAAAAATAGAACTATGTGACTGATTAAGGATGTAAGTATAAAACTATCAGTAGCCTGCTCTATTTTTTAAAAATTTCACTACAAAATGGATTTTTAAAAGAAAAGTAAACCCAAAGAGCAAAGAGGGAGACATGCTGAGAGCTGAAACAAGATGGAAAATAGTAATTGATTTAATAGAACCAAGAGCTGAGTCCTAATGCAATAATGAAGAAAACTCAGGATCTCCCGAATGACCCAACACATACCAAAGAACAAATGACTCAGGAATTGCCAATATCAGGCATTGAAGGGATTGAAATAAAGTTGTTGTCAAAATCTGGGTCAGTCAAAAGCCTGTTTAGATCCTCAGATCTCCATCATTCCCCCCACTTCCTCTGCATAACTAAGGATCTTCTACCTCATTCCAATACCCTGTCTCTGCCCCCAACACACATATTGGTCATGTTGATTTATTAATAGGAGAAGACAAATTAGGATATCTTGGATAACAGTTGAAAGTATAAATGTTATATTACAAATGAGGAAATTAAGGGAAAATTATCCCACCAAGATTTCAGAACTAGAAGACATTAATTATGTCCTCCAGGCCCACCTAAGAGAAAAGTCCTAAAGATTATGACATCAAAAAATTTCCCTACTGAGAAGTATTGCTAGATTACCTCACAGGGAAGTCCAGAGTCCTTTTCATATGCTAAGAGCACCCAATTAGTTTTTTAACATCCTTTATTTACGTGAGTCTGCAAAGATGAACAGGCATTTTGGCACATCTCTATTATGAAAAACAAAAGACAAGACAAAAAAAGTGTAATATAGAAAAGAGGTTGCAAAGAGAAGAAACACACACTCAAATCTTAGATAACTTTTCAGAGAAATAAGAGGAATAAGAATATACTGGAAAAAATGGAATATTCAGGGAACAAAGACATAAGACTTCAAACATTAAGAATATTGTATAAGAAATGAAAAATTCAATAGTATGAATGGAAGATAAAGCTAAGGAAATCTCCCAGAAAATGTAACTAGGAAATGAAAAAATAAGCAGACCAAACTAGCCTTTTTCACATGCAAATAATAAGTGTTTCAGAAAGAGACAACAGTAAAATGGGAGGAAGGAAAAAAAAAAAGACAATAGTTTAAGAAAATGTTCCAGAAGTCAGAGTCATAAGATTCCACACTGAAACACCTACCTGGCATCCAATACAATGGGTAAAAATAGTCTTACCCAATAAGATTGTTGCATATGACCACACAGGTTATAACTGCACAAATTTAGGGCAACAATGTAAATGACAATGAGAATGAGTCTACTGGTGTTCTCCGTAATGGTGTCCAGGCTTTTGCAGCATAATGGCCCTTGTTAGTAATCTATACCACCATGAATGTTTAGAAAAAAATCCCATGAACGTTTTGAGGTGATGGTGTAAAGGATAAGGATTCATATGAAGATATAAGATTTTTTCACAATACTGTATACTGGGAAAAAAAAGACAGAAAAATCCTAAAATTTCTAAGGGAATAATGCTTTCACCTAGAATTCTGTAAGAAGCCAAATAATTAAGTGTAAGGACAAAATAAACAAAAAAAGAAATATTCTCAGACAAGCAAGTTCTCAATGAATGTATCTCCACTGGTACGTAGGGAGTTCCTAGGGATCTGATCAAGACAAATCAAGAAAAAAGAGGAAAAAAAGAAGGAGAAGACCAGCTATGTGAGCATCATAGATTCAAGGAAACTGAAAATTCAAAGGCATGTGAAGGTCAATATAAAAATGAACAGACATAGTGATGAACCAATCCATGTCAGAACGAGAAAATTTTATAAAAGATTTTTTTTTCAGAAATAGGAAATTCATAGTATAAATAATATGACTGGATGAGAGATTACAAAATTATGGGATGAAATGAGAATATGTGAGCAGTAAGTGCTTAGAGAACTAAGCAAAGCTTCAAAAAGGCATTATTAATTTTAAGCAAAATAAAAAAATGCACAGGAATGAAAATTAAGCATGACGTACCACATGGCTCAGTTGGAAAGGCAATCACATAATCCTGATAACCATAATAATGTAAGCATCCAATATTATTTTACCAAAATCATATAATGACAAGATGAGGAGGTAGAAAAGGAGTGGTATAGTGGCTCATGTGTAGAAAAGCCTAAGAAATAAATTAATAATGCCAAAACTAAAAAATCACAAATGGTAGTAGACAGAGATATAAAGAGAAATACTAAATCAGTAAGAATTGCAATGTTGCCCTGTGAAGTGAGAAGCATCGGGTGGGATAGTGGCATTGCTGCTTCTGAAAAATTCTTGGAAGTATTTCTCTTATGTAATCGAAAATAACTAAAACCTGCACTTCATATACTATGTGGGGTATTCTATTTAGTCATTTGTGGTACAACTAGTACCAGTATGTATGAGTTCCTAATAAGCACTCGTATTTCCTGCACAAAGTTGCCAACCTGCTGGTCGACCATGTCATCTTGGCTAATTCTTACTAGTACAGGTTCTTGGGATTTAGATATTGTACCTTCAATCCACAAAAATCTTTAGATTCTGTTTGAGAATGGACTATCAGATAATGTTACTAATTAAATTTATTTCAAGTATCACCTCCATCTAAAACATCCTGGTGCTTTGACTCCTGTAGTTTGTACTATGGCAGTGTAGTTTTACGGTTAAAGCCTTTGGAGTGGTTCAGAGTTTGTAGCTGGACTGTGTGGGGCTACAGAACCTACACCTTTCTGCCATTTGATAGCTACATAACCAAGCTGAACCTCAGTTTATTGATTTATAAAACAGATTAATAATACGACCTACCTCACAATATTAAATGTCAAATGAAATAATTCATAAAATAAGCTTGTTGCAGTATTTGGAACTTAGTAAATTCAAAAGAAGCATTAGCTATTATTTTTTTATTATTTTCTCAGACCTAAGGTTGAAAGTGTGTCATTACCCCTAAACTCAGTTTTCTAAACTCTCCAACAGCTTAGAGCTTAGAAGCTTTAATGCAAATAGAATTGGGGATGGGGGCTATCTAAATACCTTTTAAACAAGCATGCAAATCGAATTCAAAAAGCTAACTTGGATTGCATATAGAAAATGATTCAACAGCTTCTGTAAAAAATAATGAAAAGACAATGTCATGGTCAAACTCAGTGAAGACAAAACAAAATTCCAAAGGCATGATTTTCACTTCTTATTTAGGTCCTGAATAACATGCAGAGAAAAAAAAATACAACCTAGAAGAGAAGGTAAATATGTATGAAGAAAAAAAGTTTTTTAAAATCTCCATCTATTTGGAAAAAGAGAATGAGATTCAACATAAGATTATGAGGATAAAGTTTTCTAGCTGTAAGGACAGCCTAAATTCTCACAGATAACTAAAATAAATCAAACAAAATAAAATAAAATCTTAGCCAAAGCTAGGATATGATTGTCCTGTATCCTGAGGTTCCTAAAAAAACAAACAAACAAACAAACAAACAAAAAAACACCTATGTGCTTTTCTTCTAATTTCAGTTAATTATTGTTTTATTTAAAATAAGTTTAGTGTGGACAAGCAATGATGACTTGTTTAAAGAACAGGGTTTTAAGGATCCAATAAGCACTATATAAGCTTGTGTCACAGTATCTCAGAGGATATTTTTGTATCTAGATATAGTTATATTTCTGGATGATATGTCCATAAATGATACAGTATGGCATTTGAAACATAAATTGCAATTCATTTGTTTATTTGCTTATATACTGTACTACTATGCAATAACAAAAGCATTTATATGGCAAAATAAAACCCTTTTTTTCTCCCCTACTCACGGTTTGGATTCCAAAAGTCAGACTGAAACACAAATGAAAAGGGTACTTAGACTGCCATCTAGTACACATTTTTCTGTATAGCATAATTTCCAAAGCTGTTAGAAGAACATCTTTAGCATTAGAAAAATATATGCTTAAGCACAAGTGCTATTTTATGTTTTGAAGATTCTATATGAACTGGCTCTTTCACTCTCTAATTTAAATTCTTCCCCTCGCTATTGATTCACGAGCTTTCCAAATTGTGTATCAGTTTAATTAATTTGGCCAAATACAGAATTTTAATCTAGTAGAGATTTCAAATCCCTCATTTGAAATAATTTTATTAACCAGTTATTTTCCTTCTCTGGAAAGTACAGGAGTTTTGGGATTCAATGGGCTTTGTAAAAGTGAGGGAACATAAACTACAATACATATGGATGACATAGAAGTTGACCAAATATTGTATTTGAAATGAACAAAACAAAGCAATATGTCAGGACTTAATCTAAATAAATCTAAAATCGATTCCAAAATTGGATCAGTAAATGTTCTAATATGGCATGAGTTAATAAGCTTGAATCCCAAGGCTGGTTAAAAATAGAGCAAAATCTTCAGTCATTTTACACATCTCGGGAGCTCTTGCAGAAAACAAAGAAATATTTAATTTTGCTCCAGGGTAAAAAAACTTGATGGAAGTGTGGACAGGTAATCTTAGCCCAAGTCAATATCAATCAATTCAGTTTAATTGTATGCATTTTTTTGTGAGCTCCCATCAAGATCCAGGAACGGAGTTTGGTGATAGAAAGACAAAGAAGTCCTGGTATATATCATGAGCTTTTCATCAAATATTGATGCTACAGATTTCAGAATTTAGAAAAGTTTCAACAGGATGAGGCATGAGGAACACAAGTTTAAGGGGAGCTTTAGCAATTCAGGAAGGCCCTAAGTAAATTTGGTGATCCCATTTCAAAATAAAAAAAAATAAGAAAATGTCAATGGATGTACGTCAGTGGTAAAGCAACCCTGACTTCAATCCCCAGTACAAAAAAGAAAGAAGAAAAAGTTCCATAGACAGCATGATATAGTTAAAAAAAAAAAAAAAAAAAAAACTTTGTAGATTTTCTATTAGAGGCTGTGTAATTACTTGTCTATTAGAGAGTGGGAAGATTCCTTTAGTGGCAAGAAATTATATATCTTTTAAATGCCATTTTGATGCATAATTCTCTTGTTATAAGTTGGGCCATTTCAAAACTTAATAAAAAAGCAAAGAAAACAATATTTTATTTCACTAATGGTTTTACTTGATAACAAAACTGAATAATCAAACAACCTAAATGAATCCAGAGATTAATTTTTTCAGTAAGTCCTGAATAGTATAAAAGTAAAGCCAAATTAAATGCCCAATTGTAACTTCAGTACTTGTAAATAAATAAGAACGGTCTACCATTTATTCTTATACTTCAATAGGTAAGGTTTCTTGTTAATATTTTCTTATCTGATTTTAAGATATTTAATTTGGAAAGACAAGTTCAATATAACAATACTATTTTATGCCTCCAAAATAATTCTAAGAAAAGCCTATTTCATTTTTGAAACCCTATCAGCAATTTTATTTCCTTTACATTGCATCTCCTGACTTATTTTCATTTAAAGAGGATGTAAGGATTTGGATCCTATCAAAACCGACTACTCTGCATATTTCAAAATATAGGAAATTCAACTAAAGCTGACTTTAAAAAAATAATGTACTGATGTGTCATAGCACCAAGAAAAATGGAAATAAATGATCAAAGCATTCAATTCAATAAATATGAATTGAATTAAATCATGTTATTCAATTTTCCTCTACAGTATGAATTTTACTGCAATTAGCTTTGTTTTCACATTAGATACTCTCTTATATAGATACAAATAAATATACACCTATCCTTTCTCTTCTTCCACTCCATCCCCTCCATGCAATTCTTTTTCAAGTTAAATATTGCATACAAGTCAGCAACAATTTATGTCCATCTCCTTTGGTCTATGTTTCCATTTGTCTGCTTTATTAGTTTGCTAGGACTTACATAACAATGGACCATAGATGGGTGGCTTAAATATCAGAAATTTATTTTCTCATGGATCTGGAGGCTAAAAAAGTCCAAGACCAAGGCTGGCTTCTCCTGAGGCCTCTCATCTTGGCTTGCAAATAGCTGTCTATCTGATCTCTCCACATGGTCTTTGCTCTGCATGTGTTGTGTTCTAATCTCTTCTCATAAGGAAGCCAGTCAGAGTGGATTAGGGCCCATCCAAATTACCTCATGTTCCTGCAGTTACTTTTTTAGAGGCTTTCTCCAAATGAAATCCCATTTTGAGGTACTAAGGGTTAGGGCTTCAATATATGAATTTTGGGGGGGGGAAATTTCAGTCTATAAAATCTAATAAGCTTAATCATATTTATTCAGTCATATCATGGTTAAGGTTCTCCAAAACATCAGCATTTCTCTCTGAACTTGCTTATCTCTGAATTTCTTGTAATGTTATTTAACTTTCTTAAAGTTTTTTCTACCAAAATATAGGCTAAAGCTCTTAAAAACAACTATTTTAGCTCCTGTTCTTTATTTACCATGTGAACCACATTGTGGTTTATGGAAAGTGAACCTCAGTAATTATCTGCTGACTGGTTCTCAAAGTGACTCCTAATGCTGTAAGATTTTGTGTCCTATTTTTCACTGTCCAGTAATCCAGCAATTTTATATAAATGTTCAATTTCAATAGAAAAACTTTTTATAAAAGAAATGTGTATTGTCATTCACTTTACAAAAGATGGTTTTCTAAGTAATAATTGCATGTTTTTCAAATTTTTTTTTTTTTTTTTTTTTTTTTTTTTT